>JAOXYM010000009.1:5809948-5823718 GCA_028567055.1 Leptatherina wallacei
CTCGATACCGTAAATAAATCTTTGGAAATCTGCATTCTGGGTCCCGGTGTTGATTCTGCCTCACGGCACATAACACCCTTGTTGCTCTTGTACTACCTCAATTTTTCACTTTGAGATTCAAAATGTGACAAAACAAATTCCAATTTTCCAGACCAATCAAACACTGAAAAGTATTGTAGACAAGACAAGCAACTCATTAAATGATGGTGCACCTTTGGTTAACGTACCAACTAACAGTGTGAATCACAAGTTTGATCACAATACAATATGATATCAGTTCAGTGGATAATCATTCAATGGGTATTGCAGTTTCTCAGCCCGGGATGCTGATGATGGTGCCAGGCATGTGCATAGTGAATGTCACTTTGCCATCAGAACTAGAGGGTTTTAAGGTTGGAAACGTATACAGTGTTGCTTTAAAGAAACTGAACATTGTATCAAGAAGGCAGGTTCTGTGCTGGGAACAACTCTGCTGATTGTCCTGAGAAGAATGCTACACAAGCATCCGAATATAATGGCCTTTTCTTCAAACCTTCTTTACAACACAGTGAGAAATAACAGAATGTGTTCAGTCAGAGGCTTCTTCATGTATGCTGCAAGGCCTCTGGAACAAGACTTGACTGTCAATGAGTTATTGATTATTTGTCATTTTAAAAAACAAACAAAGGCACTACAACATTACAATTTCCTTTCAGGGGAGTATTTTATTTTCTTAAATTTCTTAACTGTACCACATTATGTAGTAGCGTTTGTAGTCTGAAAATTTACATAACATAAGAAAGCTGAAAGAAATAATTGTGGTGACATTAATGCAAGATATAATGTAATCTTTATTACTGTTTAGAGTCTCAAACTAAATATCTTTAGAACTTATCTATAACTAGAAGCATTCAGAGAACGCACACCTCCGCCAAGCCATAGGATTACTCACCTGAGAAAAACCTCAATAGGCTAAACAGCCCAACCAGTACCCCTTATATTTTGACCTCTCTGGATCACCAAATCCAGAATATCAACATGATCTGGATCAAACAAGGTCGGATTATAACATCTACAATGATGTCATCTTGTGATTTTTTTTTTTTCTTCTTTTTTTTTGCCAGTGATTCAGGACATTATCTTTTGAGTTATAAGCTGTAATGGTAAAATGATAGTAAAGAATCCTTAAAAACAATTTCTGGATCCAGATGGTGATCCAGATCACCCCTAAAATGTAATCCCTTGTTCCTTTATTCCATTTCTGACTTTTCCTGAAAATTTTATGAAAATCTGTCCATAACTTTTTGAGTTATGTTGCTAACAGACAGACAGACAGACACATTACACCTACGAAAACATAATTTGAAAAAATTAACAAATTAATTAACAAGAAGATGGCCTGTTGCTGTGTTTTATAACAGTTTGGTCATTGCTGCACTGAATGCATGTGTCCTCTACCGGAGCTGTATTGAGGCCAGAATGACCCACCGTGCGTTCAGTCAGCTCTCACTGCAATACAATGAATTAATATCAGCTGACATCCAGCACTCTGTTAAACAAGATTGAAAGGGTGGAAAAATTTGGCCTCTGTAAATGCCACCTTTATATATATTTTTTTAATTCTGCATGGCAGGGTGTTAAAATGACCCCCTCCGGTGGTTTTTTGGCGTATTGGAATGTTGGCGGTTCTAGTGTTAAAAAATTCTCCTGGATCCAGGCAGTGATCCGGATCACCACCAAAATCTAAACAGTTGTTCCTCATACCATTTCAGATATTCCTGAAAATTTCATCAAAATCTGTCCATTACTTTTGAGTTATGTTGCTAACAGACAGACAGACAGACAGACAGACGGACAAACGTAGGCTGCCAAAAACATAACTTCTGTGCCTTGGCGGAGGTTATAACCAAAGTAGTACAGTCTGCCAGTTACACACCAGATGTAGATGTATTAATACATCATTCGTACCAGTAGGAGGAATACAGCTGTTTCCACAGATATATATACAGTACCAGTCAAAAGTTTGGACACATTTTCCCATTAACGTAATGGGAATGTGTGTGCAAACTTTTGACTGAAACTGTATATGTATTAATTCAGCCAGACTCATTTACTAGTCAGGGAACTCTATCAATCTGTAAACCCTTTAAGATTGGGACAGCATCTCTTTTAAAGGGGTCAAAAGTTTCAGTGTGACTGGTCAAGATTAGTTCCGCCAGCAGTGGTGTATGATAACTTTGACTCCAGTGCCCAGAAATAAATGTCACATCACTTAGACACACTAACTTAGATCCTACGAACACAGACAGGCATAGTCGGCTCGTGGTACAGGAAGAGAAATGATGAGGGGACTGATAGGAGCAAACAAAGGCTGTGCCCCTACACAAACACACAAACACAATGAGCATTTAGAGCTGATCACACACACACACTAACACATATGTAGAAAAACTATAAGCAGACGCTGTAAAAAGTCAGCTTATCTTCGAGTGTGTTGAAGTGTAAATCTGTGCATTGGCTATTTAAACCAAAGGATATCCTTCCGTGTTGGAGCTTTTAAAAGGAGCCTGGTCTGAGTGTGTGTGTGTGTGTGTGTGTGTGTGTGTGTGTGTGTGTGTGTGTGTGTGTGTGTGTGTGCGCTCACGTGAACAAAACAAGTTTAATTATGTTTTGAATATGTATGAAAACAAGTGGTTGCTAAGATTTGTGTGTAAGGAAGATGTTGCATCACATTTTTGAAAAAGAAACCAAAACATGTGTTTTATAAATCAGTATCAGTCACAGTATATGTTCAATGCTTTCTTTAGAGCCTGATGCTATTTAATCACAGACTATCGCTCTTTGACACACACACACATGTTCACACTGTAAAACACAATGAAAAACACAGATATTATTGATAGTTCGCGGCGATATCCATCTGCCGGCGTGTGGCACTGCAAGGTGAGAGCAAGCCGAACAGAAGGGATGAACGGGGGCGAAAGGTAAATATTTGGTCTACTTTAAGTGCTGATGTTTACTTTAAGAATAGCAAAGCTGTTTGTTTGAAGCCACTCTCTCTCCATCCAGTGTGTAAACTTGGCTACCAGATAAAGACTCAGCCCTGCTCGCCTCTCGGAGATGAAGAGAATGACAGTGAGGGAAGGATAACAAAATAAACACAAAACAAAAGAAAGAGTGCTATTCTTGCGGCTCCTATCTCTATCAGAAACATTTACTGTACCATGGCACAACAAATAATAAGGTGACAAGTGAGCAAAAATATAAATATTGCTGCTGTGAACCCACATGGAGGAAAACAAAATGAAAAAGTGACACAAAGGCAGAATAAATACACTGATAAAGAGATCAGCCTAAGAAAATATGTAACTCTCGGGTGCCTACAGTACATTTTGATTTATTTGTACTGTAGAAACGTGGCCAAGAGAGAGAGGAAAAAGGTGATCAAATTAAAATAAGAAGAAAAAACAGGAGGGAACAGATGAGTATAGAAACATGTAGACATAGTAGAAGAGAAGTAAAGAGATGTAAAGATAGAGAGCAGACCAGAAAATGAAGTGGTTGAACCGGGCCAAAGATGGAGAGATAGCTCGGCTATGAGGTCCAGAGTGTGAAAGAAAGACTCTTTTCTGTGGAGTTCAGAGGCTGTCAGTCCAGGAGAGTCTATGTTCCAGCAGAATATTTTTTCAGCAAATAAAATGAAAAGAGAGAGAGGGAGCAAAGGATGGGTGGAGAGATGAAAAGGCTATTTCTATTTTCGATAGTGTAGGAGAACTTTGAACTCTGAAAAACTGGAATGCACCAATATTATTTACATCTATCATAGGGCTGCGGCCATCAATAATCTGGGCAATAGAGCACATTGTAGATTATTCTATTGAATAATTGGAAATTGATTCCTAGAAAATACTCACCTTTGGCAACTTCTATTTTGATATCAGTCGTACTTCTGTATAAACTAACTTTTACAATATTAATAAGTTCACAGACTGACTGCTGCTCTGCAGGACAAACAAACTAAGGATGGAACTGTTTGGCATGTTTTTTTTCCAAAATGTAGGAATATTTAACTTGTGTTGACTTTTGGATAACAAAGTCTCAAAGATGGCAACAGAGAAGAGAAGTAATCACTCAAATCTTCACCTTGTTAGTGACAAATTTATAGGAAAAGGCAGATTTGCACTTAATCCATAAAAACTATATTTTGTGCTGTTTGTATATCTTTTAAAAATGACCAATATTAATGAGAAGAATGTCACAATGATGATATATTGTATTTTGCTTTTTTGTGTGCTCTGACCCTGAATTTCAACTTCAGGATTGGGTTTCTATGCTCAGACTTTACGATCAGCCTCTTAAAAATCATGTTTCAATTCATTTCTAAACCTCATAACTAAATGTTGAATACAGCTGTTCATTGCATGTTAAAAAATATGAAATATATGATTATTATCAATATAGGGGTTCAAAAAATTGACTACGTATACTCATTAAGTATAATTGGTTTACTTTGTTAAATCTGCATAAGAACTGGGATCAGTTTTGCAGGGGATCAGATTTCAGCACAATACTGGCTTGTTAATAAGCAGATCTATTTTTAAACGGTGCAATTCAGTCGCTGCTGGCAGATCCATTATCTCTTTTTTCATTTTCTCTTCCTTTATTCAATAGATTTGACTATTTTTATCTATGTAAAGATGCTATGGACATAATTGCTTTACTTCATTTCAAAATTGCAAGATTAAACTAGACTAAAAAACATGAAAAGAATTCTGATGAATATAAGGAGCACATTCTTTCATCGGATGAGAGGTAAAAGATAAATTTGTTTAGCCCAGATTGAGTGAATAAGGGGAAGATTACAGGTGGAAAACAGATAAGATGAACTAGAAATCAAAAGAATGATCTTTTTGGCTGTGTTTCAGTGTTTTGAAACTTCAAATACAGTCATTGACAGATTATGAATCAAACCTTCAAAAATGAGGAGACAGAAGTGCTGGTCCAGTGCAAATAGAGCAAAGCTGGTATGTCTGAAAATAATCTTGACTTTGGGTAAACTCTATCGGCCTGTTGTGATCACGGGACACAGTCCAAATCTCTGAAATGAAACTCTTCAGTTTGCTTCTGTTATCTCTGAGGTGAAAAGTGACCCAGCATGTTTAACTATTCCAAAAGCTTACAGAAATTGTATAAAAGAAACTACTGGACAACTGTACACAAGCACAACGAGCCTTTTCACATCGGGCATTTTGACTTGTCATAACAGGAAAAACACAGGTGAAACAAATTTTTGCTAACGGTGACGGAGACAGTGAGCTAGCATAACAATAGCAGGACACTGGAAGTACCTCACCTAAAAGGAATGCTGTTGTTTTCCATTTTATCACTTACACCTGTGCTTTTCCTACTATAAAGAGGTCAAATGTTTGCAATGAAAGATGTCTTTGGTCTTAAATACTATACATGATCTTTGATTCAGGACTCACACTTGGGAAGGTAAGTGGTTAAATAAAGGAGATATTATGTCTGAGTTCCGAATGTCACACCATCTGACAACTTAAGATGGATGTTGCCAATCATGTTGTTCTCCATATTCATTGTGGAATATCTACTCTGTTTAGATAAAAAGAAAAAAGAACTCTGAAATCAGTAAGGTTTTAAAGGTTCCCTGCATACCCTCCAAACAAGTAGGTGACAAAAAAGAATTTGCTTGGCAAAGATAAATGGATACATCTGCTATCACTGATAAATATTTTGGGTTTGGATTCACAAACTGCAAAATTTTTTGAAGATAAATTGTGGTATCAAATTAATCCAGCAGACCTGGAGATGAAGTTATAAATGAATAAGCTTTGGTGAGGAGGGAATAAGACAGATGAAGCCAAAGTGTCAACAAATGGATACACCAAAAATACAGAATGGCAGGCACGATCACAGAGAGAGAAGTTGTTTTACAATTTATATGATTTACAAAACTGATTGAGAAGATATTTGTATATCAGCTGTAGCATAAACCAATTCATAGCACAACGATGGGTACTAGAAATGTACAACCTATTAAACGTACTGTATGTATGGCATCGTTCTTTTAATCGACTAATAGTTTTAATCAGTTTTTGTCAACAGTGATTTTTGTCTGATAAAATCAGGACAACACATAGCAAATAATGCACAACAACAAAATCTAGGAAAATGTGAGACTGAAATCTATGACTAGAAATTAGAAAAACATTTGCCAGAGACCAGATGTAATCAGACCTATTTCAAAGATGTGAAAAGATGGGATAACCTGGGAAGAGATCCAACTGGATTTCATCTCAGTGTGCCATAAGTATTAAGAGAATTATTTAATCTACACCCAGGAAAATGGTCCACTTAGCTCTGATGTAGTCTAATGAAACAAATAACAAAATTTCAACATCTAGGAGATCATTTAGAAAATTTTGTCACAAAATCAAAATTTTCTGGTAAAATGGCAACATAGTTATCTTCATGAGGAAAATTTTACAGCTAAAAGCATAATTTTTTTTTACAATGATCCTCACATATGATGATATAGGTTACTCTATCAATACTTTGATCCAATTAATGAAAGATTTGACTGGACACACAAATGAAAATACTCACATTTCAGTGGTGCAAATAAAAGGTATTTATTATTATAATCATTATAGTGAAAATGTAAAGATGGTATTTAATTGTTTTGACTTCTACAATCAACTTATTTATTTTATTTATTTATCAAGTGGCAGAACTGGGCTTCTATCTTTTGAACTGCTAGATATGCTTCAATTGAACAAACTGATATGAGGCATCCGTCTTTATATTTTAACAGCAAAAATCAAACTTTAATGTGTTAAACACTTGTAAAACCATCTGGAAAGTCCTCCAAAGACATATTTGTCCTAAATCTAATGATAATCAAATTGGTATTTATCAGATCTTAAGAAAGAGGACGCTGCCTTTCCTAGCAATGTAAATTCTAACATGAAGTCTTTCACTGCACAAGGAGAAAATGGTAGATATGATGCGGTTACCAAAGAGCATTTTTGCACATTTGAAGCTGATGTTTAATCTGAAGTCACATTTCTTCTATTATACTCCCACATTTTTGGGGTCTATCAACCCCAAGTAACACAGATAAACAAACTTTCACGCACAACACTCAACATAATGACAGTCATTCTGCTGTCCTTGTCAGTCACAGCCACAAATCTGCAATTATGCAAAATAATAATGCAAATCTGATTATCATTCTAAGTGGATGTCTTTATGCTCAGGCTTTATTAGGGGACCTTTGATACTGATGTATTTTGATTTGGAATTAGCCTTCCTCCCCCCACAACAGTGTCAGCCGGCTAAACAAGAGCCAGCTGTAAAAGCCTGTGTTTGCATCTCATCTCCCCACTGTTTGCCCCAAACACCCCATCACCATACGTGTTACTCTTTTAATCTGTAAATATTAGCGGAGCTGCATGCAGACCTGTTTTCTGGACATGCATAGGTGTGTGTATAACCAGTAGTGTGTCAAAAAGTCTAGAGAGGATGTTCAGAATTGGTGGATCTGTCACAGTGAGGGTGTGTTAAAAAAGAATGAAAAGACACAAAGTCAGAGAGCTTCAAGCTGGTGTTGAATTGGCTAAAATATGACAAAACAGAATTGAAATAAAGAGAAAAGAGGTCTGTAGTGATCCCGCTCAGATAGCTGGATTGCTCATATGAAAGGTCCTCGCGTGGTGGGGCAGCACGCTGATTCAGCTGCAGGTTATTGTGCCTCAAAGACGCTTTTTCGCTGGGAAAATATTATGATACATATGCACACATTTAACTCTTACACAAACTAGTCAGAAGTACACACTTCACAATCACAACACAAGACTAAAAGATCAATTTTAAAACTTTAAAAAATGCAATCATCAACAGTTAGGGGATGCCTATCAATCAAAACGGAACTAGCCAGTTGCAATTTTCTTCTCCTAAAATCAACTCCTAAAATGTTTTTTCTCCTCACAACCATGTGCATTCAAGCATTTTGTCACCTACAAACAGAAATATTCTTACAACTGCTAAGTAATACCTCCAGTGCTGGTGGGGGAATGAAGACTGGGCTCTCAATGGCTCTGGAATCCTTTGAAGTGTTCTGTATAGGAGGTCAGAGTTTCAACACTCACACACTCACACACTCACACATCCTTGAATTGTTAGTAATTCCATTGACTTATATTGTCACTTTAACCTCTTGACTTGACATGACAGCATGCTAGCACTGACCCTCACCCTTGTCTTTTACCTCATTTTAACCTTAATTCAGCTGCAGAGGATAAAAATAGCTCCTTCACCGATGTGGTGAAAGCAAAAAGCCAGTTTCTGATTCCTGACTGTCGTTTGGTCGACTTCAAGTCCAGTTGTTCACTCACTCGCAAGAACAGACCATCTTGCCGTGCAGACCAAGTGTTATCCAGCTGTAAGTAACTTCTTTGTTAAGGCTAATGCAAAACAATGGATGTATCAAAAACTTTTTCTGAGTCTACATCATTACATGTAGTAAAACAACATGTTTACTGTTGTAACCAGATTGTGCTTTTGTCTCCTTTAAATTGCAAAGTAGTTTGCAGAATAGCAAGTCTCAGTAGAGAAGTATCAAGATACGCACCTAAAACTATCATAACTCTGTCCATTGTCAACAGAAGGCTGGTTTAGATAAAAACATACCCAAAACGTGAATTTTTTGTGGACAGTTCTTCAAGCAGACTGCAGTGACAACCAACCAGGTTAGTTTCCAGTATGTCTTCTGATCTTTCATCGGTTTTATAAAATATATTTTTATTTCTTTATTGCTTCATATTTAGATTTGTACAAATAAAAAGAGTTGCCAGATCTACATTGTGATCTAAATAGATATTGGTTACCTTAGACACTGCTTTTGGTCCTGATCTGTGTTGCAAAGATACTGGAAAGACTGTATTCTGTATCTATACTTGGTCAGGGAAGTCCAGTTCCTGCTTCAGCACACTTGACTCTTGTCATTTGAATCAGGTGTGTTGGATTAGGAAAACATCCCTACATCCTGCGGTACAGTGGCCTTGAAGGACAGGAACATTTCCAATATGTACAGTAGAATAGAAAATTGTCCAATGTACCAACATATTGTGCAAGAAAAAATAAATTACTGCCATGGATTTTCATAAAGCTCCCATGGTTTCTGTCTCATATAGGGTAATAGTGGAACACATTGTGCTGGACTTCCTATGTAGGACACTCCAAAACGGAACGTTTTTATAAAATACAGGGGTCTTTTCTTTCTATATGAATTTATCTGCTATCCAGACTAGTCTGTCTGTGGTGCTTAAAAGACTGGAGTTTGACTGTAATGTTTTTTTTGGTGCCCATTAGTTTTTGTTTACAGCTAAAACAATACATTTTGAACCCCCCTCTCACGTCTGTGTGAGTGTGTGTGTGTGTGTGCATATGTATACATATATTGTGTCAATATAAAGATCAGACTTTTGTTTAATGACTATTGCTTATTTGCCCAACAACTAATGGGCACAAAAAAAATTCTTTTAATCTTAAATATTTCTTTGGTCCTTTAACAAAATGTGTAAAAAAAAAAAAAGAAAAAAAAAGAAAAGCACTTACTGTGTGATATGTCCTGAATTATTTTAGTGCAAAAAGGCATCCACCATTCAACAAATCCACAGGGCTTTGAGCATGGTTTTACCATAAAGTGATGCAATAGGTCTCAGAAGCGATATCAGATATAATACATTGGACTTAAAATGGTTAAAGCTGAGCCACTGTGGATTTCTGCAGCAATGCCCCCACCTTCACCTTTTTATCTTGGAAGTTAGACAGCAGTTGCATATAATTTTTTTCTCGTTGTTGGCAACTTCACCACTTTTATCTTTTTAAGCAACCAACCTCATAAGGAGAAACCAGTGAGTGGATATACTTTAGTTTGCAAAGGACTGGGAGTAAACGTGCTATAAGGGTCTTGACTGCTAAAGTAGTTATTGGGTGTGTTCACTTTGAAATTTGCTATTTTTTGTTGTAAACACAGTGTATGTTGAACAAAGCTGCAGCTCCCTGAGAGCTGTGCACCTGAGTCTATTTACATGGAAGCATCAGTGATTTGAAAACACAGACTCAGCCAAAAAATCACTTCATCTGACGACTTTGCATTTATAAATTCATTCAGACACCATATAGTTTGAATGAGTTCAATTTAACTTTGCAGCTTTGTATTTTCAATCAGGGAAGGTGCCTTTTGGTTTTTCAATTTTAATTTTTTGCATAAGCTCTTATGAAGACAGGGTTTATCTATTTCTATTTATCTAGTCTACATATTCAGTCACAGTAATATGTACTATGCAGCTCTCTATTTTCAAATAAGGAACATCATTTACTTTATCTGTTCAAATGAGCTTTGACGATAAGGACAGAAAAATCTAGAAAGGTTTTAATTTGATTATAATCTTCAAATACTTATGATAACATCCTTATGACTCTAAGTTAAAAATACTTTGCCCAATTTGTATATTATACTGGTACACAATGGGATCTTCAGCCTACTGTACCAAACCACTTCATTTATTTAAAAAAACTTTAAAAACAGCAATAGTCAGTAAAATGAAGTATTAAAGAAAGTCAGGCTATGGGTAAAATATAGCAAAAAAACTAAAAATACAAGATACAATAGAAATAAATGTAAAAAAACAAAACAAAAGGTGTCCAAGAAACAACTGAACAAGAATGAACAGATAATCAAAAAGAATTAATGAAACTTTCTAAACATTTTTTTCTTTTCACTCCATTACATCACTGAAGTGAAACATGTGCCCATGTTCTAATTAACCACTTACAAGGTTCTGAGGGTTTTTGGGGCCCCCAGAAGAATGTCAAACTTACTTTAAATGTGGGAAAACCACAAAAACACAGCCTTTTGGAAGCTATAAAAGCTCAGTAAACGGGAAAAAAGAGAATATTTGCTACATCCAAAGAGCATCATAATACAATGAAACGCTCCATTGCATCTACTGGAGCCGTATATGGTGCCAGACCTGGCCATAACCCCACATGACCCTCTGGGCCATCGGACTAAGGCGCAATGAAAACAGGGCCTCACCAGTTGCTTCAATCTGCCTCTCTTCTCTTGTTATTTGTTCAGTATGTAGTACAAATTTCCCCATGTTGCAGGCGTATAAGGATCAGCGCGGCGAACTGTGCCCAACCTCATCTTACCTTATGGACCTCGTTACGATGCCACAGAGTTCAGACCTGACAGATCCAATAACCCCTCCACTGTCGTTCAGGGGAGAAATTGCTCCGAGCAATCCACGCCGAAGAACGTCCCGCGCCTCACCCCGCGTTTAAAGTTATGATCCTTATCGTAATTAATTCAATAAAGAGGTAATGTGCTGCAAACCCGGCACCCCCCTGCTTTGTCCAGCATGGAGGGGGATATAGGCTTTCAGGTCCAGGCTCCCTCCCTGACTTCAGTGTCGAAGGTAATAGGGAGCAGACAGGAGTTAGACAGTGATAGGTATGTCTGCACCGGTGCGAGTAAAGAGGCCTAATCGAATTTGTTTTAGACTTTAAAAAGATACTTTCAGGGGTTTGTGTTAATAACCTAATAATAATAAGAAATGGAAAGCTGATCCAAGGTCAACAGTGGAAGGAGGCCATTTTTAATTTAAAAAACTGGAGTGGACTTCAAATAATTGGCTACCATCCTGTGGATGCACACACCAGCTTCCAGGGTTGCCACAACATCACAGGGCTGTTGGGAGATTAAGTAAATTACTGCAACAACTGTTGAAAGACCTGCCAACTGATAGTAATAGGTATACATAAACAAATTGAGAAACTAAACATAAATTACAAACAGTGTGTGCCATTAAGAATAGCTAAAAAAAAAGTTGCATTTACTGTAAAGCATTTTGGTTTGATTATTAAAAAGGCTGTAAAAGATTAGAAAATGTAGACAAATCAAGTAAATGTAAAATAGGTCTGTGTGGACTTTGCTCTGGGCATGTTAGTACTTCATTTAATCTAAACTGCTGTAAAGAGTGACCATCATCTTCACTTCCCATGCCGAGACCCATTACCTGAAATAATATAAATATTATCAGTAAAAACAGAGTACATGTCATCACAACATTTTAGAGTAATTGGGAACGCGACCTGGCTTTAGATGAAAAATAATGGCCAGTCTTGCATATTATTTTTCCCCAAGTTTTAATTATTTCAACAGACTCCTGGAGATTGAAACACTGATAAGATGAGAGTTGTTACACTTTGCAAGTCAGCAGATGTGTGTCCATGAGTGTATGTGAACGTTTTTATCAATGAGCGATGCTGGGATCTGCGTCAGAGTAGCCACTCAGTTGACAATGCATGTACTATCCCTTTTCCTCTCAGCCAAATTTTCCTGGACCTATGGAACCAAGGAAACTAGGAACAACAAGTTTCAGTTTACACATTTCTATTTGCATTTCAGTTACTTCTGAGGAATTACGCAGGACAGGCAAATCAGCACCAATACATTAAATGAAAGATGTTTTGTAATGTTTTTGTCCATGAGGAAATGGAAACATAAACCCATAATGCTGTTCTTTGCATAAACAATGATGAAGTAAATTGATTTAGGGACTGGATGCAAAGGAGATGTGCAGAGGTGAACAAGTTGTCCGACAACCTGTTGAATACTTCATAGTACTTTGCTCCTTTCTTAAGCTTCCTTCTCCTTTGTTGTATGTGTGGTGCAGCTATTTGGCACATACTTATGCTACACAAAGTTTTTAAAAGTTTTAACAGAGTCAAGAGGGCAATATTAAAATCACAACTGTTGTTTAGACAAATGTTGTCAAAAGGAGGAGCATTCATATTTGTTATGTCAATAACAACTATGGTGTTGTCATTGACAGAACATGTCTCAGTTTGTTCACATACCTTGTTCTACAGCCGGCTCTTAGCATGTCATACCCCGGAGTTCCAGTTATCTGCTCTTGCAGAACGTGCGCTGCACCTGTTGCTCAATATTGGTCAGAGGAATATCTTCTGTCGGCCCCCCACCTGTCTTATTTGCCGAGATTTTATTATGAGCTTCTTCTTTTTTTTTTGTTCTTCATCTAATATCTTGCCATCTCATCGTAACCTTATCTGATGTTGTTCTTGTTTTTCCGTTTTTCCATTTACTTTTTGTCAAATACCATCCCATATTGCAGTCCTTCAGGTCAAATTAAGATGTCTTTGCTATATTTCTATTTGCCTCTTCCACTGATATTTTAATCTCCATTTGTTTTCCGTTTGTGACTGTCTTGCTCTCCTTCCACATAGAGAATCAATTGCGCACGCAAAATCCTCATTTAAATGAGGCTGTTTCCACCCATTATCAATTGCGCAATCAATCTTAGTAGATCATGGAAACACAACAGGTGCAATTTATTTGCAGCGCTCACAATTTTGCGCTCGCTATTTGAGATCTTAGTAAATCAGGGCCTATTTGTTAATTGCTTCCACTTGGTTGTTTCTGTGGTCTGAGGTTCTCACCATACACTACACATCAACTGTTACAGTCTCTTTTGGAAAAGACATATTTGACCTCACTGGGGCATCTTGGTCAAATAAAAAAACCAAAATAATGAAATTCTTCCATTTTCATGTGTTTCATGTCTGTTGTTAAAGCCCTAAGCAGAAACGCCAGAAGCTTAGTTTTCTTTCTTTTCTTTCTTTCTTTCTTTCTTTCTTTCTTTCTTTCTTTCTTTCTTTCTTTCTTTCTTTCTTTCTTTC
>JAOXYM010000009.1:5844603-5877252 GCA_028567055.1 Leptatherina wallacei
GGTGCAGTTAACCTTCCCAGAGCAATTCTATTTTTCCTTGTCTGTTCTTCTGTACACTTCTGTGATCTGCATACTTTATTTATTTTTTATTTTTTTTTACCTAAAGAGCACTTGAAGAAACATGATGAAAAAGGTAGAAATGGGTACATTTCTATCCCAATTATTCAAACTCCTTCATATTTGATAGTATTTACAACATGTTTTATATTTACATCTTTAGCTTCTATGGTACGCCGAAGATTATTTAGTGTTTACTCAAACTTGCTGCATCAAGTGGGACATGGAATCAGAAAGAGGCAAAAATCTGTTTCACATTGACTGTATTAGAGGTCACGGCCTGATTTCTCACTCAAATGCTCCATATAACAACATGGAAAACTATAATGTTTTAAAGAAATTTTGAACTATAGATATCAGGTATAAATAGTTCTGTTATCATCCTCAGTGCTCTTACCTGACACCCTCTAGTGGTTGACATTTCATAGCAAGACTTACAGTCAAGAGATGCAGGATGGGCTTCAATAACTTTTAAAAGAATATATTGACAAATAGTGACAATGTATCACATATGGTCACATTTAACAGAATAGACATGCATATAACTGTGTTGTAGGAAATCTAAATATGTTTTTTTACTTGAATAATTCTTTGAATTTTATCCATCTCATTTCCCTCTTCCCGTTTAGAAACTGAGGTTTATACGAGCACCCTAATGTAAAACAAAGTTTGATACTTTCATGCTCTGCATGGAGCATGAACAGAAAGTTGTTTGAATCCATTGTCGGCACATTGCTGTAAAAAAACACAATGACATGCACACCCTCCAGCCATTCTCCTCCCTGGACAACAACAACAACAACAGCTGTGAGCTTCTCGCGTGTATGCTCCATTTCCCCCCCAGCGTCAGGTCCGGCCCTCTCGTGCGCAACTCTTGTCTGACAGACATGACAGTTATTAATCACCTTCTCTTCCGCCTGTTCCCAACTGGACCCGGACATGTAAAAAGGCTGCTGGTTGGGAGCCAGGGGTCTGCGGCTAAAATTAGCGACCGGCTCAATCAACAGGCTGATTTAATGGTAACAAGTGTGTGGGGGGTGCATGTATGTGTGTTAGTCTTTCTGAGTGCAGGGGCGGATCAGAAGCCTGATCCCTCTGGATTTCCTGTTCCTAAGGGACATTGATTCTGCTTTCTTTCTGTGAAGTGAAGATTAGCATTTTCCTCCTGCAGTGTTCTGCTTTTCTCATTTTCTTGAAAATAAATGACATAAATAACACCCCTCTGCAACTACCACCACCAACACCTACTTTCCATTTCCCCCCCATCTCTCCACTCTCTTGCACACACCCCAACTACCAGCAGTCAAGCAGAATCGACCTTTGACCTGGGTATTAGCTACCTTATCAGTGCCACGCTCCCCCTGTCACCTCATCTCCAACCTACCCCGATCTTGAATTTAAAAAATAACAAAGTGAGAGTGAAAGAGGAGGTGCAGAAGTGTGTGCTTCTTCTCGCGTTGCATTTAACCTGGGCAGCTTTGGGTTTAGTTGAAAACAAATGCAGTGGGGGTGGGGGTTCGCCTTGAGACAAAGGTGAGGCTAAGATCAGGTTAGCATGTGCATTTGAATGGATTATTTGTACAATTTCTTGGAAAAATATAAAGAAGTAAAAGTGTAAATAAACTTCGGACACAAATTAAGGGAATTTGTGTTTCATTGATTATTTCTCCCCTTTAATAATACCAAATGTATTTGTGTTATACATTGTTGGAAAGCCTGATTAGTCACCTTTACAACGAGGTATAACCAGTAATAATAATAGTCCTGTGGAATGAACAACACAGCTAAATCCCCTGAAATATTCTCCTGCTAACTCATGTTTTGAGTTGCTTGGTGGATTGGATGATTGCACTCTCCCACAGATATCTGGGGAAAAAACAACACGTGTTGGATGTTTTCACACTTTATTCATTTTACACTGTCATAGACCTCAGTAGTGTCAAAGATCCATACATAGCCACAACAGCTTAGTTGCCCCTGCTCACACTGGTCACCAGTCTGGTTTCATTAAGCTGTGGGATGGCATCCCATTCCTCAACCAGGAGTTGTTGAAGGTCAGTCAATGTGGTTGTGCCAAAGCTGATCTCAGAAGAGTTCGGTTGGGTTGAGGTCTGGACTAAGCAGGTCATTCTATCCTCTCCACTCCCAAATTAGAGAGGTACTCTGTGATAATCCTGGCTCTGTGGGAGCATTGCCATCCTGGAAGATGGAGTTACGGTCCAGATTTTTGAAATATGGGAGAATCTTATTCCAATATGTCTGTTTATAGAATTAGGTGCCAATCAGGTGCCAGTCCTGGTAGTATTTGAAGCTCAAAAGAATACCAGCGGGAGAATATCTCATTTTGGTAAATTTTTTGAGGGGCACGCCCCACATATTTAGCTGTGTTGCTCATTCCACAAAACCATGATTATTACAAGTTATACCTTGTGCTAAAGGTTACTAATCAGGCATTCAAACACAAATGTCCTTACTTTTTTGCTAAGGCTATTTTCTTACAGTTCTTCTTTATCTTTTGTAAAGATAGTTATCTTCAGAGTTATGGCTATCATCTGTCAGTTATGATGCGTATGTCAAAATCAGGAAAGCCGTCAGATAAAACCACTTTATCTGGAGGTAAATGGAAAAGGAAGTAAACCTGATATTTTGTAGTTATCTGTCATAAACGGTTTATCTCCATCTTTCAACTTTGGAAATCATCCTATGTACTAATTTTCTTGAATCTTTTTACTTTTTGATCTTGTGTACTCTCTATTCTCGCTGCCTGATAAACGTTACAGCATTCAGAACAGGAATTCAGACGTGTACGTTCACCAGATATTAGTACAGATTTGTTAGTTACTAAAAATGACCCCAATGCAAACATGGATTCTTTAATTTTTTTATCTAGTCTTCCACTTTTCTCTAATGGATAATGCTTTTTACTGCTCCTTTCCATGCAACAAACAGACACTGGTGAAGTGAGGGGACACAACAGGGGGCTTTTTGTCGCTGCTGGTTCTTGATGTTGGTTTGGTGTAAAAAAACTTTAAATGCAGCAGTGAGACGACATCTAAACAACACGACTTCTTTCCTGCAAAGTAATAGCATAGTTTAATGATTCTTTATTTTTTCATGTTTTATTTACATTTCATTACTTCACATTTGTTATCCAACTTCTGTTTTTATCTCATTAAAGTTTAATTTTCAGACTGAACAACTGTAACTGGTTGGTGGACTGTTATACAATTTAAATCTTGTCTGATAGTTTTGCGGATAAGATGCATAGCTGCTAAAAATCAGAAGATCTCTGTTTCTCATTTTGTGTATGGTAAGGACCAAGTGGGAGGCAGGAGGATTAGAAATAAATGAACTGTTAATAAACAAAACCTAACACAAAGATGTTGCGGTAGTGTTGAATTAGACATAAAAAAAAAATAAAAATGAAATCCAAAACCACAAAGGAATGCAAAGAGGAGAACATGTTGGTACTTACATGGCAAAAGAAACAATGAAGATCTGGCAAAGGGTAAAAAGGAATTGGGGGGGTTGGGGGAAGAGAGAAAGGAGTTATATATACTGAATAAGAAATGTGATCACAGATGAACAGGTTTTGAAATTCATCGACTAACATCAGGAGCCAGAGGCATTAAACTGAGTGCTCTAATTTATGAAAATGCATGTGTTTTATCTTTGCAAAAAAAAAAAAGAAACTGTTTGGTTCTCTTGTTAATCTTATAAACCACAACCATTGTAGGATTCTGTTCATGTGCATGAACCTGACTTTAACCACAAATGAAAGGTGACACTCCCTTAATCATTTGATAATCAAAATATCATTTACACCACAACTAAAGAGACAGCATGATAAAAACAAAGTAAAGTAAGTTGAGTGATGTTTGGCTTTACCAAATCTTACCGAGTTTCTTTCATTTGAAGGTCTCACTTCAGTCAAAAACATAACAAAATATGCAGAAATGGAAAAAGTAACAGAAACAATTGAAGAGGTAAAACTTTGGAGAGGAAAAATAAGACAAAACAGAACTGGATGTTTGCAAATGAAAAAATGTGCAAAAGCTGACACAAACACATCAGTGCCACCAGCGGAGAACCGGCTGATTCTGATCAATCTGCACTGAATGCTCAGCTTATAATATGCAACCTTTCAAGTAATCAGGTGGGGGACTTATGTACATATGGACCATAGTATGTTTATTCTTTTTTTTTTCCTACAGCAGTAGGTTTTTTTTAAACCTACAGCAGTGTAAGAGCTGATCTTGTGCCAGAAAGTCGCAACAATTTCTTAATACTTGTTCTTTTTTAAAAGCCTCATTAGAAGGGTCTTCCACAGGTCAATGCACATGACTGAGACACACAGCTGTAGCTATTTACAGCCCCTATTACATTACATTATCTTTGAAAAGAATAAGGACAGAAACAAAATCAGAAAAAAAACTTTCATAGTCAAACATAATAACATGACCTGTTTTTCTTTAATGTTTTACTTCATATCACATTTGAAAGGTGGGGTGACACTGTCCTATACATGCCTATATATACAGTAAATGTTTTATATAGTGAAGTGTGCATTTTCTCACTATATTATCTTTCTTTTTAAATACCGGTATGTGTCCTGGAAAAAGTGCTCCATGTTTTTTTGGTGTGCATATCTGTCATGCCTCAATTGTTGACCAAGCAAAGGTAAAAAAAAAATTCAACAGGAGCAAAGAGAAACCTAAAAAATGACTAAAAATCTGAAGAAAAAATCTGAATAAAACACAACTAAAACCAAAGACAATGACACACAGCTTCAGCTGTATACTGCCTGTATCTCTGTGTGCTAAGTCATAATGTAAAGGTTTAGAGAAATTTTTCATCTTAGTAAATCTCTGTAGAGTCCATATGTGTGTAAGTTTTTATGTGTGTGTGTGTGCAGAGGTCTTTTCTGGGAAGCCGGAATCAGTGAATATAAACAGATGGATGGAGGTCAGTGAAGGTACAGGTGAACTCTGCTGCCATCAGCTTTCATACCTCCTACCTTCCCTGACTCTGACCCTTCTCACCCCACCTTTCAAACCTCACACACATGAACACAAACACACACGCACACACGAATCAAAGTCCCTCAAACTTTTTCCTCCAGCCTCTCTGTTGTCAACAAGATACAAATGTCATATATGTATCCTCTATTTGTCCTGAGTTTATCCAGCAGAAAGAATTACATTTTAAGCTTTTTTAAAAGATACTTAACATCTTTAAATGAAAATAATTTTACATCCAACCACCAGCTTTCTCTTCACCCTCAGTCTTTGAATAACAGCACTATTTTCAGAGGGAGGTATTGGAGGTCCTTGGCGGTAATGTCACTGTGCCCTCTGCCCTCCTCCTCCTCTTCCCTTCCTCTGTTCTCTCCCTTGTCTCTCCCCTCCCTCACTCCTCCTATCACTGCGTCTCCTCTGACCTTCTGTCTGCCCTCTCTCCCATCTTCATTCCTCTTCAAAGACGGGGAGGAGGAGGCGGGGGAGAAAAGGACTGGCCTTGAGTGCCCACTCCCAAAGCCACAACAGCTCACACACAGGTGCATATCGAACACACACACACAGACACACTCCGACAAAGCTTCAAATTCCTAGTTATACCACACTCTAAAGTTATTTATTAGTGTTTTAGTGAATGTGAATATAAGAAAATATTATTCATAGATTTTATTGACATGCTCTTCAAATAATCAGGAGCCTCTTGAGAAGAAATATTTGTTAAATCAGACCTGGTCCAAATGATGCAATGCAATAATTTCCCTCAAAAGGGATAAATAAAGTATTTTTCATTTCATTTCATTCATGGCAGCAGCAAACAGTCAAAATACAAAGACTTTACAAAGACTTCACACACCATATTGAAGACAAAACCACTTATCATTTATGGAGACCATAACTTTGCATAACAAATGAAAATGTTTACATTTCTAAGGAAAATTTTACTGAAAGAAAAATAGGTGTATAATACATCAGACATCAATATTTAACCTGAGAGATAATCTTTATTTCCTCAGAACTTGTCCTAACTTTATGTGTAACTTCAAGCTGCTGCTCTTTCTGATGAGTACTTCAGATAATCAGCTCGTTTTGGGTCAAAAGAAAAATATATTATAGAAAACCGATTAATATTACTGGCCCTACATCCCACAGAAACATACATGTACTCTTTAAATTAGCCTTTATGATTTTCTGTTATACAATTGATTGTATTTTTTTGAGATTCAAAAGTTAGTTAGATCTTTATGGGGTCAAAATTGTCCCAAATTGAGTCAACATTATTATGTAGAATAAAATATTACACAGTGTCTGTGCTAATAGCTACAATTAAAGAGAAAAGTTAATGAATATAACAAAATAGAAATCAGTTTCATGGATATTCTCAATATATAAAACATAAATATGTTCTTTAAAGAACAACTATAGCCTCAGGTCAATAAGTTTTCCACAATTATCATCTTTAAAAGGCTCACCACTTTAACACATGTTTTAAAAGATATTTGAAGAAAAAGATTTTTGCAATTAATTCTGCTGTTTATGTCTTAATGCAGGATCACAAAATAACATATTCACAAAGGGATATTGTGCACTGAAATAATCCACCAACTGCAACCTATTTGCACGCTGACACACACATTTCCCCATCACTTCATGCCATAATTGAGAAAAACAGACGATAACAAAACTGAATAGGACAAGTATAAAATTTGTTCCATCATCTCCTCTCACAGCCCTTAGACGCTCCAGTTGTTTGAGATTAGACATCCTCTTCACGTTTTCTCTCTCTGTCCACACACACACACACACATTCACACACACACCTTTCCGTTTCACCCCGCTCTGAACCTGCTCTCCGTTGACCGTGCAGAAAGCTAAATAAACATATGCGGCGAGTCATTCCCAATGTGCCCCACTACCACCACCACCACCACCATGCTCCTCAGCCCCCCCACACCCACCCAGCCCCTCTTCTACACTCAGGTTTCACCTCTCAGCTTCCTGCTGCTCCCAGTCACGCTGACACACACTCTTACACTCAAGTTATTCACTGTAGCTGCAGCAGAAGTTCAAAAAGAGCATTTTTGGCTTAAAAAAATAATCAAGAAATACTTTTTATTGCAAGCAAAGTTCATGTGTTGGAAGTGAGCTTACTTTCAGTGAACAACCAGATCAGTAGAAGTTATCAAAAATGGAAATATTACTAAATCTTCTTCAGAGGTTTATGATAAAGTGTGTGTGTGTGTATTTTGCAAAATTAAAATAAAGGTTTAGCAGTCAGTTAAAACTGCACAGAAGAGACACAGATCCCATCTCTGTCTCTGTCTGTGTCTCTGTCTGTGTCTCTCTGGAAGTGTGTTACGGCTGCAGGATTACTTTCTGTCAGCAGAGTGACAGCTGGGTACATCTGGTTGTGTTGGGGCCTCCAACATCTCAATCCACACGTCGTTTTGCCGGTGTCTGGGCCTCCGGACTCGCTGCCACTGCTCACCTCATTACCGACTGAACCACACCTCCATCTGTCCACCTAATATCTAAATCCTTCTGCAGATTAGTGGGAGTGGGGGGTGGAAAAGGGGGATACTGGGGGAGATGGGAAATAAGATCCTGGAGGAAGAGCTTGTGCGTGGCACATGTGGTTGTATTAATGATCACCAGAGCTGTGTGGTGGTGGGACAGAGAGCATGGCGGCTGTTTTTGGGGTTGTGGGTTGTGGAGGCATGTGGGAGGCTTGTCGCTACTGTACTTTGTGCATGTGTGTGTCTAAGGACACACATAGAGAGAGACAGATAAAAACATAGAGAGAGAGGTGTTATCTACGTTAAAATCAGAGAACACTTCATTTGGAAGTTTCTGTGCTTCATATCATTAAATTGCTTAGCTATATGCTTTTTTATGATCGTGGGGAGATTATTTATCTATTAACAGTATTATTTTTGCAGCTAAAACCTGAAATATACGGTATAAATGCCATTTTGCAAGAGAGCTCTGTTGTTGGCAAAAATGTAGGCTACTAAAAACACTGCAGTGAGTCACACTGCTGCTGCTTTGGGTCACATGTTATTTCCCTGCCATGAATACACAGCAGGTATGACTCAGTCCCACTCTGGCAACCTTTGGTAAAAATACTGTGCTTCATTTCTCATGGAAATCTTTTTCCTTATTTTCTTTTAAAACAGATTTATGTTTACAATCTCTTGTGAACACATAAGTTTAAAGGTGCTAAATAGTATCATGATAAAAATTATGGCCAGAAATATTAGTTTATGATACGAGCACTTGTTAAAAAAAATGTTTAGTCACACTCTTTTCTCCAGTTTTCAGAGTTTATTCACATTCATAGTTATTGATTGCTTCACTATATAATTTTAGGTAATGATTCATATTTTTTTGTTGATGAGAATACCTTAATACAATTTATTCTTAGAAAATGTAATCTAGAGCTTGCAGAACATCCCCAAAAGTAGTTTTAAAAAGTGGCTTTGATTTCTACTTCAGATTGAATCATTTTAACATAATGGGTTGGTTGACAAAAAACAAAAAAAACTGTTGAATACACAGTAGCCTAATTACTTTATCTAATTCGACCTAAATTGTTTATAGACAGGCAGCTTTAAAATACTAATGTAACTGTGAAAATGTTTTGTTGTAAATCTGAAAAAAAAAATCTATCAGATGCGCTCAACCAAAGCACATTTTTTTTAAAGATTACTCATCCTCAGCTTTTCTTTATTTTCTCACATCAGCATTTGCTGACAGAACTCAATTGGTTTTTAGTCAAGGTTAGATTTGAGTGTACAGAGCTGGCAAATCCTGGGGATTTTCTTTGCTTGCAAATGATCGTGTTTTGAAGCTTTGCAATGGCAACTTACTGAATAGCTCCCTGTCATTTATGGGCTTTAAGCATATATCATGGGCTTTAAGCATATACCGTTTTAACTATTTTACTTGTAACGCTTATTATCCATGTATTTATATCATATATATTTTTTGTATGCATGCAAATTTGTCTGTTCAGTTTTTTATATAATAATATAGTCAAATAAATAATGCATTCTTATTATATTGTTGAATTTATAAGAGTAATGTAAGTTTCCATAATCTTATTCATTTTTCATTGAGTCAGTATTGCAAAAAGAAGGAAACAATCAAAGAAAGAGAGAAATTTGGGACACTTTGATATTAGATATAATGTCATGTACATAATTTGTGGGGAAGCAGCCACATTTTATAACTTTATTAAGTTTGGTACTTAATGTTTTTGTCTCATGTCTATCACTATTTGTGGTGTTTAATTGGGGCAAAGTTTATAATAAACCACAGGACGATGTATTCAGAGAGATTTATCTTCACATAAGAAACTGTGGTGTATGTTTTTCTTTGAAAGCAGAGTGTGTAATTTATCATCCAGACAGATTATACAGATATCAGTCGAGTCAAGAACACACTGTTATAGTGAATCAGGAATGTGTGTTGGCTACACAGAGCTGAACCACAAAGAAGATAAATACAAATGTCTGTTAGATTCTGATATAAAAATACTAATGTATGACTGTGGATATTTCATTTCGGAGATATTTTTGAGTCGTTAGAGTTTTCCTCAATATGTTGTAGCATTGTGCCACCTGGTGGTCAAAATGGTATTTAATTTGTTAGATTTAGTTTTTATTTGATATTTATGTAGGTTTTATTTGTTTTATCATCATAATTATTTCAACTCTACAAACACTTAATTATTGATGGATTCGTGACATTAATGACAGAACTCTATACCAAATAATCCCAATCAAACAGATCAAAACTTGTGAAAAGTTGAATATTTGAATGATCTTTTGTATAAAACTGATATTTTGCTGGGTTGATTTGGTTCATTATCTATGTAAACATTTATTTTTGTTAATCATTGTATTATCTTATAAAAGTCATTGTACTATCTATAACTAGGTAATTTGTCTCCAAAAACAAGCAGCATTGAAAGCTCCTTCTGCTTCTATGTATATATATATATATATATATATATATATACCCTGTATTTCTTTTCCTATATTCTAGTTTCGTAATAGGCTGTGGGGTAAGAAAAATGAAACAATAACTTTGATGCTACACTGACACCACAGATTGTACAACAGTGTACAACACATGAAAAGGCATTACATGGCCCATGGACCCCTTGGATCATGAGCAGTTCCGGTCGCGTAAATGACGTAACAAGAAAGATGGCGGCGCTCGGCACAGCACGGTGTCTGCTGCGGAGCTACTCTCGTATGAAAAATGTGCAGAGGAGTAAACAAACATTAATGAGGTGTAGTTTAAGGACGTTTTGCAGTGAAACAGAAGAGAATGGTATGTTTTCATTATTGTGACTATAGTTTTGACTGAATTATTTTCACATTTATAATGCTGACCTTGTAGCTTGCTTCGTTAGCCCCACTACAGGCGGTGCGGGCGACAAATAGCTTTAAAGTGGGAAGGTTATGTATTGGTGCAAAAATATATACTGTGAAAGAATATTGGATTCTATAGAGCTATTATTATCTGTTTACAGCTTTGGCATTACAAGGGTTCAGTAACGCAAGGCGGGTTTATTTTTAAAGCACAACTCAAAGTGCTTTACATAAAACATTAAAAGCATTACAGCCATGTGCAAAATAAACCTTTAAAAGAGAACTAAAGTAAACCAAAAAGAAGAAAATAAATTAAAGAAACAGAACAAACTAAACTAGAGAGAAACAGACTACGAAATTCATCCAGTGAGGTACATATGATAAAGATAAGATGTCAACAGGAAATGTATTATTATTATTATTATTATTATTATTATTATTATTATTATTATTATTATCACAGCTGTAATCATCACTATTTTGAAATCAACTGTTTGGCGCACAGGAAACCAGTGTAGAGATGTGAGAACAGTGAGGACACAAGCAGCAGCACTCTGGATTAGTTGCAGTTGTCTTTTTAAAGGAGACCTGTTAAAACTCAATTAGAGTAGTCAAGCTTACTGAAAAAAAGTTTTTCCAAATCATTTTGAGCCATCACGCCCTGTAATCTGGATATATTCTTCAGGTGGGAAAAGGCTAGTTTGGCCACTGCTTTAATATGGCTGTTAAATTTTAGCTCAGAATCCAAAGAGACACCAAGATTTCTGGCTTGATCTTTTTATTTTAACAGTGCAAATTGAAACTGGCCACTAATCCTCATGATTTTAGTTTTCTCTTTATTTAGCTGAAGAAAATTCTGACACATCCACATTAGATTTGATTGAGGCATGCTCCTAAGTTTTGTTCGGGACAAGTTCTCTGGCTAGGCAGTAACATAGAATCAGGGTTTCGATTAAAATCTGAATATTGCATAATATGAACTTGGATCAATTTTATTGTCAATAATAAGATGAGCTGGTTGTTGTATGTGTGTATTTTAGCCTTTATGGATTTTTTAAGATAAGGACATGAGTGTGGGTTTGCTTTAAGCTTTGTTAAGAAGCAAGCATCTAAAACTAACAAGGCATAAATTTAAATAGCCAGATGAACATTTAAAGATGCTTTATAACTCTCTTACGGTTCAAAGTAAGGCTAAGATCCAGGTGATAGTTAAAAGTATTTTTAACTATTTTTAAATATACTTTGAAGGTGAGTCATAAAGTTGCCTGGATTCTTCTTAAATGCATGCATCCACAAGTTTGACAATTTATTAAACATGGTTTGTTCATGTCATTAACAAGTGTAACGCACTCTGCAGCACCCACCGACAAAGCAAAACCCAAGTTTACAGATCCAGCTGTGCAGGACATCCTCACCATGATAACAGGACTGGACCTCCAGAAAGTGTTCCGACCTATTAAACAAGAACTGAAGCCGCCCTCATATAAACTTATGACGGATGAACAGTTGGAGCAGGTACCCCTGACACAGATGCAAAAACACACACATGCATATCCACATTGCTTTAAACTTGTTTTATCTAATCCCCTGTGTGTAGGGGGTCCTGTTGGCAAAGGAACAAGCTAAGAAGCTGCTGCAGATGCCTCCAGTTCTTCCAGAGAGGAAGCCCATCAATGACGTGTTATCTGAGGATAAGATCCTGGATGGCATGGACACAGCCAAATACGTATTCACAGACATAACCTACAACATCCCACACAGGGTACATACACCTTTTCTTTTGTATGCATGTGTTTAGCTTGTAGATGGAGTTTTGGGGAATTGCTAGTTCTCTTGGATTTATGTGCTCGACACATAGGGGGCGACAAACGACAACGTCAGGCGAAATTCATCGCCACCCGGATGAAACGCGAGACGCAATAAAGTGCAATGACAGCAGCAGTGTTGCACATCGCGCTCTCGGATCGCTTGTCTCCAAGAAATATGATTGGTTATGAAATTGGGGGGAATTTTGACATTTTCAAAGCAGTCCGTTACAAACAAGGCTTCAAGGATGAAGAGTCAGAAGATTTTGCCTGAAATCTTGCTGTTGACTTTACAAAAGAAAAAGACGACCCTGGGTACATCCTATATTACAAACAAGGAAAGAGAATAGTGAAAATTATCATTTGATGACAGACTTCAGTATAAGATAATCATTATAATATCACATGCAAATTGCTGGGATAAGCTCCAGCTTCCACGCGACACTGAATTGGACTAAGCTGTATGGAAAATGAATGAATCATCATAATACAATCATTGTGTTGCCTGCTCTCAGCTGTTTGGTCAGTCATTAAAACCCTCCCTGATTGGTTGTAGTGCCATACGACAGCGACAAAATAAATATTTTCAACTTTCTTGTGTCACTTCGCAAGCCCCTGTGTGCACTTCTCATAAACAAGCACAAAATTTCACATGAACGAATGGCTCCATAGGAAATTAATGGAGAAGGAGCGACGTGGCCTCCCGTGTGTTGAGCCCATTGTTGTTGTTGTTATTGTATCTATAATTTTAGAGTTATCAACCTTGCTGGTTTTGACAATGTAACCTGAACACTTCATACAAGTTAATTAAAAGAGCAAATCTGTAATAGTCTGCCTTTTTTAATTTCCTTAGGAGAGGTTCATTGTTGTACGGGAACCTAATGGGACTCTTAGGAAGGCAACCTGGGATGAGAGAGACAGGCTTATTCAAGTCTACTTCCCCAAGGAAGGACGCAAGCTAACAGTGCCTCTCCTTTTCAAAGAAGAGAACCTTAAGGTGGGAAACTACAATATCTGACAGAATTTATGAACAGTAGCCTTTTTTTTGTCACTCTTGTCTTTAGTTTTTTCCTTCCATCCCCTGCCACAGCATCTTTTTCACAGCATTCACTCTGTGACAAAGACATTTGCTTTGCTTAATGCCTTCTGTAAGGTCAGGTCAAGATTTTAAAGAGGTTTCACAAAGCTGAAATCAGAACTAATAAATGCTGCTCACCGGAAGGAGAATGTAAAAAAAATTTTTGGCACAAAGTATTGAAAATTTAGAAAATAAATAGTGCACATTTAATACGATGTGCGCAGGATTTGAAGTAAAGGAAGTTTTGTGAACACCCACACAGCCCTGACAAAAGGTCTGATTGTGCAGAAAACCGTGTGTCTCTGAGCAGTGATTATCATGGGGTTTTAAGTTTAATTTTCATGTACTGAGTTATACCTCTTTCTTTGTATTAGATGGTGTTCTCTCAGGACCGTCATGAGGATGTGTTGGACCTGTGTCTGGTTCAATTTGAACCAGACTCGTCAGACTTTATCAGAGTAAGTTGGAACTGAGCTTCTTGCTATTTTAGCCTGATCATCAAATGAGCTGTAAAACTGGCTTAGACAGATTTGGGTCAGTTTAATTCTTGAGAAACTGCATATGGGATCAGTTTGAATCCAAAGGGAGAAAATGTCCTGTTTTGGTAAAAATGTTGCCATGGTCAACCACGACAAAAGCCTTTTGTTTATGACATATTTTACACATTAAAAAACCAAACAATCAAACTTGTATCAAAAGGAATATATCAAGATGGCCAGTAGCGCTGAGTGATTTATCATTTTTAATTGAAATTGCGATTTAAGACATTGCGATTAGCAAATCACAGAGTGCAATTCATTTACATGCTACATGGCACCGGATCCAGGTTTCAAATCTTCAGCATCTGTGGTTTTACAAATCCACTTGCTTCAGACATACTTCCTGTTCCTTCTTGAGCGACAGTTAGGTCTTCAGAGAGCAATACAAATGCTAGGCCTGAGGTTTCAAAATGTGAAATTCCTTTTCTTTCTTTTTTTTTTTAAGCCTTCGTCTTCATATACACTGTAACAATATGTAGCATGGATCTTTCATTTTTAAATTTTTTTTTTGTTTGGCCAGGTGCATGCAGCCACATATGAAGACCTGGACAAGCACGGGAAGTATGAGCTGCTGCGATCCACCAGACACTTTGGAGGCATGACCTGGTACTTGGTCAATGCTCGCAGGGTGGACGGGTTGATAGTGGACATGCTGAAAAATGAACTGTGAGTTTTTTTAACCTGTCTTTATATTGAGATATTCCCGACATGCCATTACTGTGGCTGCAGGTCAAAAACTCAGTTCTAGGCCCTGAGTTTGTGGATGTGTTTGATTTTGTTTATAGGCTTCAGGATGCTCTGAACTTGGTGTCTCTGTTCCACATGGTCCATCCACACAGTGAGTCAGCTCAGGAAGCTGCAAACCAGCAGGCTACTGGCACTGACCTGCTTAAGGTGAGAACGATTCAACCTTGACCTTGACTAAAAACATCTGCTGATTCATGGCTCTATTTTACACCCCTCTTGGTTTTGCAATGTGTATATTATGTATTGCCAGGTCAAATGAAATAAAATTGTTCTCCCAGGGTAAAATCAGGAGTCAGAATAGCTCTTAAGAGGTCAAGTTAAAGCTGATTCATCTAAGATTTGCTGCCTAAGCAGTTTGGGTAGGTCTCTAGCAGCAGAGCTGTGGGGCCAGGTCCAGGATACATCAGGTCAGCGGCTGTAGAAGCAGGAAGGGTCATTTTAAATGCTGCTTAAGCCCTCTGGTTTAGTCATGGTGGATAACAGAGGCACTGTGTTAGTTGTAGTTTTATAAGTCTAGTTCTAATACTATTAATACTGTCTACACTCAGGATTGTGATGTACTGCCCCAGCTGCACTGTAGTGGTCTCCTTTTTCATTATGTTGACCTGCAACGCTTGTCTCTGCAGATTTACGCCCAGAGGGAGTCCCAGAGGTCAGGCTACATCGAGCTGGCTCTGCAGGCATTTGAGCAGAGGTCTGTTGAGGGGTCAACTGCCTAACTGGGCACTCTTAAGAAAAAAGTATAGACATCAACTCATCACAAGGACTGGACCTAAAAAATCTGACAAACAGTGGGATTTAGCTCCAACATGTCTTTACTAAACTCTTCCTGTTTCTTCAGAAAAAATGTTTTTCATGGAAAGTTTGTCTTTATGTGAAGTTTGTTAAACTTGACGAATACAACAAATGTACATAGCAAAATAAAATGTCTTCATACTCAGTCATGTTTTTGTTGCAATATGAATTGAAGCCTGGCTAATAAAGGAGAGCTACTTGAGATAAACTCATTTCAATTCTTTTTTCTAGTCCAGATTCACCATAGAGTGCATTAGCCTTTATTTGAAAGAGGAAAGAAAAAAAAATTAAACAAGCAGCTGTAACAGCAACTTTGATTTTTTCCAATTTATTAATCCATGAAAAGCACTTTGTGTTCACTGGCTGTGAGATACATCACATGATGAGGTCATTAACAATAAAGGCAGATTACAGCACCTTGGGCTCAATGGCTAATTTAGCAGGGATGCATCAATACCAGTATCAGTCTGATACTATGTGCATGTACACATGCACAATTTTTTTATCATCGGGTGTCCAGAAACAAAGTTATTACAGGTGCTTTAGGTAAATATCCGAATTTAGTATCATTTTGGCGAGAGAAGCTGATTTTGTCACAGTTGTGAACCAAATCCACCAAAAACCACTTTCTCTTTCTATTTATGAAGATTCTGACAGTTTTCAAGCCTTACATTTAGAGGATGGAGGCAGGCAGACCCATTTGATATATCCCACAATTAACCATCCAGTTGTAGCATCTGGCATTCTGGTCCACACTCCTTACTAATGAGCTGTAATGAGATTTATTAGTACTCGTATCGGTACCCTTTATCGCCAAGTACTCAAAATGTAAGTACTTATCTTTTTTTTTTAAACATGGTATTGGTGCATCCCTAATACTTAGCATTTCTGAATGCATCCTGTATATTTAGGAGGAAAAATAAAGCATTCAAATGTTTTGTCCAGTACAGCAAAGAATAAAATACTGCTTGAATCTGATGGCTTTCATAACAGTGGTGTTACTTAGAGGCACTCGAGGAACATTAAGAGGTAGGAGTCAAGTTTATGTTTGTATTTCTGTCAGCAGAAGCAACCTGTAATTTTCTAGCTATTTACTACAAATGAATTATAAAAGAAAAGCTCAGTTACCCTAAATCAATCTGCATTTATCCTATAACACGTTTTTGTTCCTCTCCCTTTAAAGGAAATGTTGAAGTGTTGGCGGCATGTGTCGCCCTTTTTGTTGTTGGTCACAAATATTCAGCTTCTAGTCTTCATCCAGCAGATCCTCTTCTAGGTTGACATCTTGGGTGTCGATATCCTCCAGGTCAAAGTTGTCCAGATCCAAATCATCCAGATCCTGCAGTTTAAAAATGTTTGTGAACAGAGGTAAAGAGAGACTGGGTTAGTATTTTCCCTGTGCAAAAAGTTTTTGCATACAATTATACTCTGACTACATGGTCACACATTGTATTGGACCACCTTTAGCTTTGATAACTGGGGCGACATTTTGATTAGTTTATGCAACAACAGGAAAGAAAAACATTCCTGAATCGAGACCTGACCAACTGAAGCAACCCCAGATCATTTGCTAAGTTAAAACCAGGCATTTAACTTTTTTTCTCACTAGGTAGTTTATATTTAGTATTCATGTTACAGCATAAAGCTTGTTTACCTCGTCATTCAACTCTGCCTCAAGGTCTTCTGCAGGTTCCTCAGATCCCTCAGTACCTGCCTCCTCCTCCTCTGCTATGCTCCTCTCTGCAGGAGCTACTTCTGGGACTAAAATATCTGGCTCTGCTTCAACAGCCCCCTGCTCTGATTTGTCCTCCATCTCAACTGGAAGTGCTGTGGTTTGTTCCTTTTGTTCTGGCTCTTGTGCTGGGACTGGGCTTAACACCACTAATGCATCTTCAATCAAGTCTTGTGATGAATCAAGGGTCAAATTGGAGAAAGCTTGGACTGTGACAGATGCATCCACCACTGGAGTGTCTGTGGTGTGGAAGGAGATGAGCTCCTCCACTGCAATGTATGGCTGTGCTGTATCTTCAACAAGGTCTTTTGCAACTGAGCTCTCTTCTGCTGCTGCTGCGTCTATCATGGGAGGCTCCTCTGAGGAGGTGATATGTGTTTCCTCTTCTTCAAGAGTGGAAATTTCCCCACCTGCTACACATTCTGATGCAACTACATCATCTACTGTCTCATCCCTGCCAGCTAAGACATCTTCTCCTTCTCCTGCCTCAATTGTTGCTTCTTCAGTTGCCAGAATGGTTTCTGTTTCAGTTATACAGGAAACAGGCTGAGTTTCTGCAGCTGGAGTCGCTTCCTGAACAACCACTTCAACAGAAGATTTGACTTCTTCCACCAGACTGAGCTGTACCATCTCTGAGTCTGTGGCTGGAACCTCAGACATGGACTCCTGCAAAAAGGATTCTTCTTCAGAGACCAAACTCTCTAATTTCACATCGTCCTCTTTTATGTCTTCCACCTCACATGACAAAGGCTGTGCTTGATATGACTCAACATGATCTTCAGTTTCAATGACAGGAGGAAGATTTTCTCCTGTCACATCATTTTGCTCCGCTATTAAAGCAGGATCAGTGCTTGGCTCCTGTTTTAGTGGAATGGGTTCTTCTATTACTGCTTCAGCTTCTGAATGCACAATCTCTATCACCTCTGGTGTAATGGGGGCCTCACTCATGCTCTCCACTTCCTGTACAATAAAAACACAGAATTACACATTAACATTCCTAGTCGGGTGATTTACTGGCAATAATAAACCCATTTCACATATGCATTCATAATATTTCTATTTGTAACCGTCTTTTTATCACTATGGTGTCTTACATCATATGTATATGTTTTCTGTTGCTTTAATGAGATATTAGTGGATATTTTACACATGCCAACGAAACATTTGGTTTAATGGTGGAGAATATGAACATTCCCATTTCTAATACAAGCTGTTTCTTAGTTATTTTACAGAAAAATCTTTAATCATCCCAATTTGTCATCCCTGTTTTTCACAGCGAACCCAAAACAAGATTTCATCATTTGTTGGTAAACGCTGCTGCCTAATGTCTGCCAGTGCACATAAGGATGACAAGATGTCAAGTTAAGAATCCGGTTGGAAGAAAAGCTAGTTGATTATGTTTGGATGAAAGTTGATTTTGTAATATTACATTTCTTTAATACAACATTTGTAATGCTACTGTTTGCTTTAGAATACTTCCTGTTCTGCCCTTAGACATCGTTTGACTGGCGCTAATTCGGGCATTAACATGTTTGAATAATGCAACACAGACTCCTGTCCTCACCTCTGGCTTAGTGATCCCTCCTTTGGGAATGAAACCTACAGATTCCTCCAGGACATGTCGATCCTCATTTGGCTGAAGAATAAACAAACAGGCAAAATGTAATTTTTAACATTTATTCTATATCAAATTAATCAGTTCAAATCTGGCACAATTTGCAACTTTTATGCACAATATAACATTAAATGTCTTCTTAGTCTGTTCAAGTTTTATAACAGTTGTGCTGACGCTCACTGACCATAACGAGTGGGTATTCTGCAGCAGGTCTGACCCTGACATGAGTCTCCTTCAGGTACTGCTCAGCCAGCAGGGCTTGCTCGAGGCCAGAGAACAGGTTGCTGTACTCGCTGGGGTCAGCCAGAGCATCTGCTGCCTTCTGGTTAACCTTGGAGAGACTCTCCTTCCAAAGCTTCACTACTCTGAAGGAAGAGAAGCATATATGCAGCTTTTCAGTGATGCATACTGTGATTAATAAAAACCTTCCAGAGTAGCAGAATTGAACTTATTTTGATCTGGAACATGTCATCTTTTATACAAATTATGAAGAAGTGGCATATGCAGACATTCTTCAGGGTCCATGAATGTGACAGAGCCACTATTTAGGTAATATGTTATGCACTCAACTGTACCTTGAGACATGGCTGGGCATATATGTTCTTGCCAGAAATGCGGCTTCTGGAAGTCGGTCTGTTTTGATAAGCAGGTCCAGACATTTTTCTAGTCTGGACAAACAAAAAATAACATATTAAAGACAAAACAAAAAAGTTAAAACATATAAACTAGCTTGGACAGCTCCTTTCCTTTCGCCGTTCCTCAAACACTCACCTCCCCTGCATAAAGTAGGTGAGAAAGGCCACATTGGTCTTTCCATCCTTTTCTGCCCCCTCGGCCAGTTTGCCCACCATCTCCACGTTGCCCGAGGTGGTTGCCAGCAGCAATAATCCCCCGTAATCCTGAGCTTGGTGCAGACACTCCTGAGCCAGGCTAAACTGGCACTTTGCAGTTGCGAGTTCTGCCAGCTGCTTCCATTTCTGCTCTGACTGAAGCCCCCGCATCCAGATATGTCAAAGAGACAGGAGATTGGATTATCACAGGATGAAAAGCATGAACCTCAGTGTATTGTCAAGCTTTCATGGCTGTGACTCATTCAGTCAGACCTATATAAGGCAAACAAATTACTCTATATACATTCTCCTACATACACAACATTTGATTAAAAAAATCATTTAAAAATGAACACTTTTTTTATTTATTATGATGTTCATATCCTCTGAAGTGGTGGTCCAAATTATATACATGGACTTCATTAGCAGACTTTAGTAATACGGAGATTATTGCTCACCATTAAACTAAACTGAGAGGATGTGTAGGCGTGCATATCTAATAGCAGACTTATACAAATGCTACCATACAACTAGAAACTGGTCTCTGACCTCTGCCTCCAATGCCAGCTGGTAGGCTGTCTTGAGATCTCCCAGCTGCAGAGCAAGTTCAAACTTGTGTTCGGGGTCAGTGGACACAACCAGCGCCTGCTGTCTGAAGCCCTATGCAACACAAGAAAACACACAATAAATAATAACACTTTTTTTGTATTTTACCACAGTGCATATAAGAAATTGTGCTGGAACCATAACCCTTCCTTTGATGTATATTCTAAAAGAGAAAAGTTATACAATAAGTACTCTGTGAAAAAAAAGAAAAACAAAAAGATGAATTTCAAGGGTCAAATGTTGGGAGGACAGTCATACCTGTTTCTCCAAGAAGTGGGCAACCCTGGTTCTCTGTTCTTTGGGGATTGTGGGCAGAACCTTGTCAGCCGTGCTGAAGTCCTTCCTCATGACGGCTGTCTGATACTCCAGAACAGAGAGTAGCAAGGAGTAGCTGATGATGTTGAGCTCCTTGTCTCCAAGATAGAGACGGTCATCCTTCGGGATGTAGCCCAGCAGATACATGGTCCTTCAGTACAGCAGATAAGCAGTTTTTTAAGTTACATTATCTTTGCAAGGTTCTTTTTGTGTATGCAGATGAATAAATAATATGAATTTATTCATTGACAGGTGTCATACCTGTCCATGTGAGCTATGGTGATGATTTCCCCTCCAACATAGTAATTGAGTCTGTTAACAGAGCTGGTGTAGATGAAGCAGTCTCCCACCCATAACCCTGTTTTTACCACCTCCTGGACCTCCCCCAGCACCTGGTCAATATGCAGCAAAGGGACAAGAGAAAAATAATAGAATAAGAACAGGAAAGCAGAAAGAATCTTTATCCATTAAATCAGTATTTTCTAAATTTCTCAAATACTCATCAATTCAATTTGAAAAAAATAAACCTCAACAACCTCAAAGGCATCTTCTATCCCATCCTCCATCATCTCCACCTTGGACTCACGGGCTGCTGAGACTTGCTCTGGCAGGTAGCGCAGCGCAAAGAAAGATTCTTCTGTAGCAATACACACCAGCTCCCCAGAGTCAGACCAGAAAATCTACAAACATAAAATAAATCATCAAACGGCTAAATCAATAAACTGACAACTGCCATGACAAATTCTAGCACTAATCGATTGCCACTGACATGCTTTGGCTGGATCTCAATACGTCGGATCATTTCTGCGTTCTCCCAGTCGTAGAAAGCCAAGCCGCTGTTTGACCTCACTCCCAGTAAGACGCCACCAAAAACACCTGATGGGCAGCAGGATACACTTAACATAAAAATACACAAAAATCCAACATAAATAAGAAAGTGAAACTTACCATCAGCTCCAAAATCAGGCTTAAAAGTCTTTTTCTGTTTAAAGTTTTTGAATATTTTCACCACAGTGTTGCCTTCCCTCGTGGCATACCTGTAAAAATAACACACTTAATGTACATAAAAGATTGTAATTCCTTTATTCTATGTTTATCTTTCAATTGTAACATTTTAAAAGTAGTTTCCATTTTTGTTTACTGATGAGAGAGCAGTCAATTTCCTCCTCTTAGCAATGTGTTAAATATCAAGCTAGAGCTAGCTTAGATTATTCTATCAACATACTGTAATGCCTGACAGTCAAAGCAGAGGGAAACAGCTAGCCAAACGATGTTCAAAGGTAACATTATCTCCACACTAACGTCTTACAATCCTCACATATGTGCCTTAATTTAATCCCATGATTCTATATAAATCCACAATTCTCCATTTTGAACAGAAGCTAGCTTTATTTTTTGTCTTAAAACTAACCTAATGCAATTTTCTCATTCTTGGCATTCATACATTAGATACATAGATGTCCTCACATCACTCTCTGCAAGAGAACAAATATTTTCTTAAACATTGATGAATTCTTCTAGTATAATAGACTTACTGTGAGGAGTCATGTGCCCAGACGAACTCCTGGGCAGAGCCGAAGCTCTTGTTCCTCAAGGCCATCGCAGTATAGATTATATACTCCCCATCTCCACACACCACTACAAATCTACCAGAAAGAACATATTAAAAACTAAGTTATATATTTTTTAAAACCACAAAGAAAATACACCAAACCTAAGTGAATCGGTATGCAGGTAGCTACAATTTTACCTGCCAGAACACGATTCTGTTATTATACAGCCCAGCTGGTTTAATTTCGACTTTAACCACTTAATATGCTTTTCAGAGACCTAGAGAGGAGTTTAAATATTTCTATATGATGTGTTTTACACTATAATATGACTTGTTTTTATCACTGATAAAAAAAATATGAATCATAAATACGTAAATAAATAAAAGTTTAGAGTGCTTTAATATTCAGAATTTCCTGTAAAACACTAATAATGAAATGTTTATGACTCATCTTACACTTAGGGGTGTGTACTAGTTTTGTAGCCAATTAAATATTTTGCAGTGTGGTGTCTGATCAGGCCAGTAGAGCTGACCAATCAGAGTAGACCGGGTGTTTTGCAAGGGGGTCAACAGCCCTGGTTTCTTTTTAAGCATGCATCACTGCAAGATATTTCATAGGGAATATCAGTAATTACATTTATAACAATTATCAACATGACGTCCTTGATTTTGATTAAATTCAACCTGTTAACTTTGGTTCAAGAAAGAAGTCATGCCTCTTATCACTTGGGGAGCTTTCTTGAAGTCTGGTTAACCCATTCAGCTGTATTTGTCTCATCATCTTAACCCCACTCTCTATATCCCTGTCCCTATTCATCCTCCTCATCCATTTATTCTCCCCCCTCTCATCCATTCATTCATCCATTCTTCTTATACCCATTCTTCCATCCACACCTTTCCACATTCAATCATCTTTTTTCCTCTCTCCCTTCTCTCACCAATCCGTCCATATTTCCTTACCTCATCCATTCTCACCTTCCTCATCCATTCATCCTCTCTCCCCTTTAATAGACACAGTATGTGTACACAGACACATAAGAAATGTCAAATTCAAAGACTAATAACTGAAACAAAGAGGACAAAAAGATCATTTTCATGTCACAATCTGTATGTGTATTTCCATGATTTTAATTAATGTCCTGACATCTTACCATCAATGTTTTATTTAGTGACTCACCTTCCATTGGGGCTGTGTTGGATGGTCTGTGGGTAAATCTCACAGCTGCCCATGTCCTTCACACCCAGCGGGAGCCTCTCTCCATCCTGTATCTCAGTCTCTCCCAGAACCTTCAGGTTGGCCTGCTGCACCTCAGAGTGACGAGCCCACATGACCTTCCCACTGGAGTCCATAGACATGGCTGGTTCCTCCCGCCCCAGCTGAAACAGAGCGGGAGAGGGTAAGAAAAGATGATGTGAGAGACATGACAAAAAAAACCATCAAAAAACATTATAACTGTATATGAGGAAATGCAGAGTAGTGGAGGTGAACTTTAAAAAAAATCCCTCATCTCACAGGTCAGAGAGTGTATTATACAACTGCCCACAGCTGCTGCGAGAGATCAAGGGTTTATGTGCCCTATTTTCTGTGGGGATTTGCAGGTTTTAATAATCTGTTGGGTTATTTATAGTTTAAAATTGAACCTTATTGTTCCATTTTCCATCAACAAGAATGATTACTTTATAAATCAGTGGTAAATCTAGTGGCAGTACTGACACTTTAGTGACAGACTTCTGTGCTTGAATCCTTTCCTAAACTTAGAAATACTGACAAGTTTCTGAAAGATTACACACCTTGATGATAATGCTTCCTTCATCGTAGCCCAGAGCCACATTGTTGGAGCCAGTAAGGCCACATATACACCACACCCGCTCCATGCCATAGTTAAGGGTGTTTTCCAGTCGGTAGGTGTTGGAGTGCCATACACGAACGGTGCCTAGGGAAGCAACAAAGTGGTAAAATTGAAGCAAGGTACTGTGCTCATCTGGGGCATGTGTGTGTGGTTTCTGCAAGTTTTACGCACCATCCTCGGAGCCTGTGAGGATGATTGGCAGCTCAGGGTGGAAGGTGACACACGTCACATTTTGTGCGTGACCCTCCAGGGTCTGAACACAAGTTTTGTTCTAATGAATAAACATAAAACAGATATAATCAGCTACTCACTTAATGTGTTTTTTTGTGTGACTATAGAGTATGGGTGTATGGTATTAGTATTGACAGTGAATGTTCACAAAATATTTGCCTCACAGCTTTGAAATTAGAAGATCAACATTTTGGTTTTCTAAACTGACTGGTTGTTAATCAAAAATACATTTCAGCTTTCATATGAACATATCTGCCACTATTTCCCCTTTTGAATATAAAAGGAATGGAAACAAGGCTCACAGCAATGGACAGAATACATGGTTCACTTTCTGAATCAGTAGTTTAAAGGGCCCCATTATGCTATTTTCACTTTTCTGAGCTTTCTTCAGACAAGTGAGCAACACAGTTTTTTTTATCACATAAACGCATGTTTGGTTTTTTTCCAGTGTGGCTCTACATTCAGTTCCCATGGCCTAGAAAACAATCGGTTTTAGGGAGTTATTTCTACTTCAATATTTTAGTGACGTTTCAGTTATTGGTCATCTTCTCTGGGTTGTGCATGTACAAATATATAAGGCGAGTGAAAGACGCCAAACAACATTATATCAGATTATAGCCGGTAAGCAGAGTGTTCACCAAGGGGTTTGTGAAAAATGATTGATCAATTCCTGCCCTTCTGGACTCAGATATAAAAAATAAATTAGCCTGAAATGAGCATATTAGGGCCCCTTTAAAGGAACACTACATAACTTTCCAACTTAAAAACTCTGTGCTTCTGACACGATTTGATGGCACACTGACATTCCTTGTGCACATTCCTGGAGCCGTCATTGCCCTGCAGTATCCCAAGGCTGAGAAACTGCACTTCAAAATTTCTTTCTTTCTTTCCTAGAGCAACATATTACAGCTGCTTACAGTTTCTTTACGGCAACGCGTCACATTGCAGCAACTGGATATCAACACTCTGGCTATTATGGATGCGCACCATGACTGATTCAGCACAGAAACCAAAGAAGACATAATCGAAGTAAGTGAAGAAAAAAAGGAATAAAGTCACTGAGTAAGAGATAAGACAAGAGTCAACATTGGGCTAATAAAAGGTCCTAAAGACCCATTTCTTAACTTTTTTACCTTATAAAATGCACATGCGTTACACACCAACAAGGAGATGTAAACAAACCAGCCGTTTTGAACCTGCCATGGTGGATTTAGCAAAAATTTTTTTTAATATTATCGGAGGTAGAGAGGAAACAAAAGAGAGACAGAGCAAGATATAAGAGAAGAGTCAAGATAAGACTGTTTTTACTGTCTGGAGAAAGCTCACAGTACAGGTAGGATGCAAAATGGATGCCAAATAAGCTGTCGATAGGGGGCGCATCACTGAGAAAATGGCCAAAGTTGAGTAGTATGTCTTTAATACCAGTTGCACACATTTTTGGCTCTCAGTGACAATATGCAATTACTTTACAACTATTGGTTTGTTAAGGAATTATCATTGTGAATCTGTATGCAATAAAATAGAGGCTGACTAATTCTTAACTTTGCCAACAGCAAGATTTGGGGGTTCTGATTTCCCCAGTCCATGTGCTCAAGTGTTTCAGTGTGCACATATGATGACGAAACAGCTCTTCAAAGACTTGAAACCGTACAATCTAAACTCTAAATAAAGATAGTCCACTCTTTACCTGTCTGCTATCAATCTCTGATAGATGAATAGTCAGTCACCTACATTAGATTGGTTGTATTTATGATAAAATAGGTTAGGCTCTATTATAAAGAATATTAGGCTGATTATATACAGACTAAACCAAAGCTATATAGATTTGGGTTGAAACAACAAGATTATAGTGCTCTGAATGATTCCGCATTTTCTATACAAGAGTGATCTCTGTTTCCTTTAGACTGTCTTCCAGGAATTATCTATGTTCACCGTAGTGGAAAGTTCACAATACTTCTTAATTACTATAGTCTGATGTGTTTTCTCTTTAAATATTTTTGAATTCTTATCCTTCATGTTATTTGTGCACTATACAGGAACAGATGTTCTTTAATGCCCCTGGCGCAAATAGGATGGGTTAAATGCAGAGAAAGAACTTCTTAAATGGGATAAATACGGTATAAATGATCCTTATGAATTATTACCACACACAGAAATCAGTTGTGTGCACAAGTGTGTTTTTGTTTGACTACCTGATAATCCCAGATCTTGACAAGATGATCATCAGCCCCTGATATGAGGTAAGGCTTGTCTCCTCCACTGTAGTAATCAACGCAGTTTACTCCCTTCTCATGGCCCTCCAGAGTGAAGTTGGGGGTCTTGGAGCCCAGCTGCCACACCTACAGCACAGTAGTTGAGTTGTGTATGATTTTACACATGAATGGAGGTGGACAAATTACAGCCTGAGATGGTGTTTTGAATTTGAATGTTTCTCAAAACTAAGACTAGATTTCTCTTCTTTACCTTCAATTAAGGGAAAAAATATCATCTTTCTTTATTGTGACCACTTAAAATTATTTTCCTGACTGTGTATCCGTGTGTGTGTGTATACCTTAATAGTTCTGTCCAGAGAGGCACTCGCAAACTGGTTGTTGTCTTTGGGGTTGATAACAATCTGCATCACATAGTGGGTGTGTCCCTCAAACACCTGACTGCACATCCACTTTCTGTCCCAGTCCCACAGTTTGATCAGCATGTCATCTGGAAACACACACAAAACACATCCAAATAATAATAAAGAATAATAATAAAATATGTCAGTTTAAACATTTCTTATGTAACATGTAAAGGCCTCCTACCACTGCTGGTGAGGATGAATGGCTGTGTAGGGTGGACAGCAATGCAGCGGATGTAGTCAGAATGAGCCTCAAACATGTAAACCCTCTCCAGAGTGTTGTAGTTAAACACACGGATCTGCATGTCATCCTGTGGGCAGATGGAAAAGATTAAAAAGAACATTACAACTTAACAAAGCACTGAAAAAAAAAACCAATTTGCCCAACAATCCAGTAACCAGTGCAATATTATCATTGGTTTTATGAGCTGATAAATGAACAAAACTGAAACACTTGAATTAAACTTCTTACTGCTCCAGCAATGATCCAGTGTTTCCTGGCTACGAATTTGGCCACTCTGACAGGCAGATCACACAGCTCAAAGGTTTTCACTATCATCTGCACAGACAAAAAAATACTGTAGGACGTCATCTCCAGGAAATAATCAAAAGTACTGCTGCAGTGACGGTTGAAAAAATGTAATGAGGAAAGACTGTGTGATTCATAATGACCTGTGTGTCGTGGTTCCAGACCACAACAGTGCCACTGTAAAGGCTGACCACCATCCATGGTTCAGTGGGGTGCAGGTCCACGCTTTTCACTCGGTCTGACCGAGCTGTCAGCCTCCGCTTGATGTCCAACCGCAGAGGCTGTTTTATAAGACATAATCACAATGAACAATGCCAGCATTAATTATCCAATCATGTCACTCAGCAGCTGTAGATTCCCAGCTCTCCATCCCCAGATTTAGTTTTTTTTGTAGTTTTTTTTTAGGTAGAATTAGGAAGGGGGTGTGTCTCTTGCCACTTCCCATACCACATTTTGTATGCATGCCTGCTCAAGTTTTTTCGTGTCAGTGCATACATGCCTCCTCATATTATTTTTACTGCTTATTTGACAAATGAATTAAATATTACATATACAAGACCTTGAATCTTACTCCCCTCCCCCCAAAAAAACCGAATGCAGCTAAATTTCAACATTGTGCTGATTGTGGATCCTGTGCTGAGCACTTTATGTGGAGTTCCAACTGTAAGACTTTAATGACCTGAGTCATTCTATGAAGTGTCTTTACACTAACAATAACGACAGTAAACTATTTCAAGCTACAATATGTTATTCTGTTGATTTGTTACACTTACCATTTCTCTACATCAGTGTGTCCTCTACTTGCTGTTCAGCAAAGAAAAGCAGGCTCAATGCTGTCCTGAGCCCGAGAAAGTTTTTGCAATCGAGTGACAATAATAATATAATGACTTCCGGTGTAGATTTTCACAATGTACCCTCAAAGCTTTGTGCAGTCGCAGAACAAAACCACAAATTTTTGTGTCGAAGTGCAAATCAGATTTTGTAGTTTTCAAAAATGTTAAGGGGGGGAAACATTTATGAAAAAAAGCATGAATAAATGTATGCATTTATTCAAAACATAAATTAAAAGCAGCTATTAGCTTGGTTTCTGTCCAGTAGGTCAAAGAACAATCCTAACTCATATGTTTGTTTAGTTGATTAATAGATGAGGGAACATATACAAATTAAATTATTTAATGAGCAAGGGCAATTCCATAAAATCTAGATTTCTTTTTCTGTTCCCAGTCTGCCCCACAAAACCAAACATTTTCTATACCGACCCTGCTTTAAAATGGGACATGACATAAAAAAAAAACGTAGTGGTTTTGCTTGTATTTAATTCCCCCAAAACGGGGGGGGGGGGGGGGGGGTTAAATAAACGTTCATGCTTCTCTTTTGAAGATAACATTGACTACTTCCGGTTTGTCTGTATGTCCTTTTGTCCAACTTGACTCAGATTTTTTTGGCTACGTGGATCCTTTAGCGCTTCCTGTGAAAGCAGCTCCAGATCCGGGAGAGAAGCAGAGGAACACGTTGTACCTGAGAACCTCTACAACTCTGGGAGGGGTGAAAATTAGGGAAGGAAAACAAGAAGACTCTTTTGTTTCATTCAGAGTCTTGTCTATTTTATTTTAATATCTTTTTGCAGTTTGTCATTGGATCTGTTCTGTTTGTTTAGTTTTAATTTCTTATTTTTATTTTAACTCTCTTGTTATGTTAATTTCCCAGGAATAGCAATAATATTTTCTCATATAAAGGTATCCATGCGTCAAAAACCAAAGAATTGCTATAAAAACAGTTTAGCTGTGTCTCATTATTAACTCAATTGCTAACCATTTTAATCAATGTTTAGTGGAGCTGTGTTCTTTACCTCTCACAGATTATGGAACTTTATTTGACAGTTTTATATTATTTTATTTTTTAATGAAGTTTTGATGATAAATTAACATGAGATACATTTTCTGTTCAGGGTCCAGGGTCGCTGACTTAAAATCAAAACAAATGAGTGTTGAGGATTTGCTTTGAAAGTAAGCTATTTACACTGTTTTTGAACCAGAAATGAACAAAAATCATAACAAAACAAAAGATAAGCAATAAGAGATTAGCAATATAGGAATATGGTGCATGTTTGTGAATCTCCATGCCATACAAGAGACATCATGTTTTGATTCTAAATACATTTCTAACCATAAATACACAAAAAAATAAGTAGATAAACACTGGGTGTGCGTACACATGAGGGACATGCCATCACAGTGTGCATCATCAGATGGCTTCCAGCCCTGAGTATAGGCATGACCAGCTCAATAGCTGACTTCATATCTGTCACACAAGTCACTGCCATAGTAGGCCCTGGCACTGTCTTGATTATGTTGTCTGCAGACGTTTTTTTTCCTGGAGTATATTTGAGGATAAAAACCACTGTATTTCCCCATTTGTAATGTCTTGCTTGGAGGGATGTGAGTAGCAATTTCCTAATTTGCTTCATCATCAGAATCATCAGACTAAGAATCAACCTAAAGATGGTCTTCATCCTCACACACATCCTCATCTATTTCATCGTCATGAGCAAAGATGAATTAGAGCCTCCAGGGCTGTCATCCGTTTACTTCTGCTGCTCTGACAGAAAGTTTATCACATGTAGCTGCAGAATGTGATGTAGGACTCCCTTTGAAGATAATCTTTACATGTTTAGCCCCTCCCCTGATGAGTGTCCATGGGAACAGAAATGTGTGCGTGTGGGCGTGTGTGCGTGTGTGTGTGTGTGTGTGTGTGTGTGTGTGTGTGTGTGTGTGAGAGAGAGAGATTGGGGTGAAATATGTCTCACAGTTTCAAAGAAACAGTCAGTATTTGGCTCTTCTGAGCACTTCCTAACCTCCATTTTAACTGCCAAGTCAAATTGACTCAAACAGTATCTAACATGCAGGGTGAGGTTGCAAATATGGGAAATAACCATTTTCCTTCTATATGTTCATTACACTGAATAAGCCAAGCAGAAGAAGTTTCATACCAAAAAATATGTTTAATTATAATTTTTTTAGATCTTTAACATTTAAATGGGTCAATTTGAGTTGAAACATAACAGGAAGGTATAAACCACTAGGTGGCCTTTCATGATTAGCACAGGTACTTGACATGCATTTTGTTATTTCAGTATGTATCATGGTTTTACAAAGATATGTTGGAGGGGATATATCTGTTTTCTTAAGATAAGTGCACTCTCCACCTATACACACTCAGAGGGGCACTTATGTGTCATGATGTGGGGAAAAACAAACACTTTTCTGTCTTAGATTATGTGTTTTCATCAAAAACTCTGAAATCCAAAGTACATTTAAATAGAAAGGTTGTTTTGAATCATTTTATTATAGTTTTCCACATTTAAAATAGACAGCAACATAATAAAGCACTTAGTTTTGTACATATAACATTATTATTGTGACTTCTTGAAGACTTGATGGCAGACTTTGTCCAGAACAGTGATTTCCTGAAAGAAAAAAGCACAGACCTTCAGACTTTGAAAGCAGCGTGATGTCACAAATGTCTTGCTTGTTGCACAACCAGGCCAAGCTGCTATCTGAATGTTTCAGATAGCTACATTTTTATTGTTATTGCCTGCAGATAGGAGACAGCTCAGGATGATGTAACTGATGAAATTTTATATAGACTTGGCTAACTTTACAGATTGAATTTGCAGTAGTGGACACAAGAAACATTTTTCTTCAGGTAAATGTATCGATGGTTTCAAAATGCTCTCTGTGTCACCCTTTTTCTCACCAGATGTAGCAGGTCTCCCTCAATCCAGTGTTTCCAGCCACGATTTTCTTTCTCCCCCTTTTGAACACACACCAGTTTGTCCCCATCCCAGGTAACAAGAGTCTGAGATGATAAACATTGGACAATACATTATTGGTAAACTATTTCAACAGCTGTATGTAAAGGAATTCGGAAGCCAGCCCCCACCTTGACTTTTCGGTTGTCCAGACCCTTCGTTTGCTCCTCAAACTCCTCACCCACGGTAAAGTTGACCTCATAATTCCTGAAGGTGCTCAGGGTCTTGGTTTCGAACTTATCTCCATTCTGGACTATGACTTTTGTCTGATGCAGGTGGGAAGCAATCTTTCTGGTGGCAAAGTCGATATCTGCAAGAATGAACAGGTACACAAAATGCCAAAGGTTTTGTTTACGAGTCAATTAGACAATTTTGCATGAGCTTAATGAAGCTGTGAAGACTTTTCTCGTCCTGACTTGGCATGTTGTGTATGCACAGACACACCTAAAGCAACAGGATGCTTATTATGATTCCTTTCCTACTGGTCTTTCTGACAGTCTCATTTACCCGTTAGAAATAACCTTGCTCCGAGTCAGAACAGGCCTAAATGACTTTCTCCAACCCTTTCATCATCAAGCTCTGCCGAAGTGAACCACCCATCTTGACCGTTTAGATATTCATATCCTATTTGCCCCAAAGTGAAAATTCAATTTCTTCCCATCACTCGTGCAGATGAGATCCCTATATTTACCCATCTGAATGTTATTTTTTACCCATTTCCATAAGGATGTCATTTTCCCATCTGCTTGATGGAAATGAGGTAAAGGCACTGAGGATTTCCTGGATTTAGTGTGAGCCGGGTATACCAGGGTTGTTTTATAAATTGCAGATAGAGTTGTGAATAATGAAAGTGTTTTTGGGTCTGATCAATGGCATGCCAGGAGAAGGAGAGCTGCTTTTCTTTTTTTCGTTCAAGAAAAGATTTCTGTCATTTACACGAGCCGCCCTGCTGCCTGATCCAGGGTCAGATCCGTCTTTCCTTTCTACAGATCAGTTGGATAAAAATGCAGAAAGGACTGAATCAATATTTATATGCCGTGGTAACAGACGGCAACTGCTCTCAGAGTGCAGGGTAACTTAGCCTGACAGCAGCTCAATGAGGAAATGAAGCAGTACCACAGCACTACTTTTTTAAACCCCCTTCTCTCTACCTTTACCAATCTTTCACTACTGCTTTCTCATCCTCTCTGTCACACCCATGCCAGATTTTTTCATTTCAGATCTTGTCTCTATATTTCTGTCTTTACATGAATCCATCTAATTGATCTTTAATTCCAAGAAGACTCACTGACAACATCCTTTCCTTCTGTGCTATACTATATGGGTTGTGCAAGTGTGGAACTTACCGAGGGCTTTCATTAACGCCTCGAAGTTCTCATTGGTGACCATCTCCCAGCGTCCATTATAATCTGCTGGCATCTTTTCTCTGGCGTGTCAGCGACAGTAGCAGTTTGCCTCAAGGTTTGCTTTTCGAGTGATGAGAGAGAGTGTTCAAGGGCATAGCCCTTTATATACGCTGAGTTTCTGTGTGTGTGTGTGTGTGTGTG
>JAOXYM010000009.1:5916679-5938723 GCA_028567055.1 Leptatherina wallacei
AGAATCCAGCCCACCAGATTACTACTCAAATTAAATTGTTCTAAAAGCCGTCTGGCCAAGATGTGGGACTAGATGGTGTTAAAAGCAGAGGAAAAGACAATTTAATCTTCAGCTCAACTCAACTTTATTGAACTGAAAACAAAGTATTTTACAAACAAAAAAACATGAAAGGACACAACAATTAAAACAACTGAGATAGATCAAATGAAAACAATAGATTAAAAATGGACAATTATAAAAGCAAGATGCATATAATAATAATAAATAATATAGTCATGAAAGCAAGAAGACAGGTGTTTTCTTGGGTTGGCATGTTAATAAACTTGATGAGCTGCAAATCCTTGCTTATGTGCCAGGACTCAGGCCCGATGTAACCAGTCCAATTTAACCCCTGTCCCCTGGATGGATCATTTTCTGCAGGATCATCCTCCTCTGCCTCTTTGATCTAGCCTGATGGGCTACCGGGTGTGTATGAGATAATCCCTTTTGGTAAAATACGTGTGATCAGCTTCCTTCTTTTGTTTCTCACCTCTTCTTAAACAAAGATTAAATCTAACACCTCATTCTGACGCCCTGTATGTGAGTTCTTGTTTTGTTTCCTGTCTCATGGGTTTTGTCATAAACTGATGAGATGGAGATTGTGCTCTTGATAACTTATTTCAGTGGGTTTTTTATACACACTTATCTGTAAACCCTGCAAGCAGTAATAGTGGTGTCTTGCAAGAGGAAGTATATCAAAGTGAGGTTTTCAGGCACATGTTGAAACTCATTAAGCTTCAATCAACGGTTTTGAAATACTGACCCATTGCTTCATAGTATTCTATTAGAAAATAACAGTTGATTAACACTTTCATTGGGATTATTGTAAGAAAAAACTGTATAGGAACTAGTTACATGAAACCACTGCAGGGTGCTTAGTAAGAACTTAACCAAAGATCCAAAGATGTCTGAATTCTTGATTAAAAAGCTAAGAATCCAGCCCACCAGATTACTACTCAAATTAAATTGTTCTAAAAGCCGTCTGGCCAAGATGTGGGACTAGATGGTATTAAAAGCAGAGGAAAAGTCTACAAATAATAGCCTGGCATGAGTCCCATTATTATCTACGTGTTTGAGAACGACATTTAGCAGCTCTACAGTAGCATCATCCACTCCTCTGTTAGGCCTGTGAGCAAACTGCCTTGGGTCCAATGAAACTTCTGTTTGACTTGTTTTTCTGTTTAGATTTTAAAATTTATCTTTTAGCTTTTTTGTTGTCGAATGGAATTCAGTTGCTGATCCATTTTTAAAAGCTATTTTAAAAGATTTTACAAATGTCATTTGCAAAGGTTCTCGGGGATGCAGATTATCCTAAACAAGACATTTGCAAACTGATTACAGCTCTGTTAAACATCAGTGATTGCCTGTGTACATGCCTGAATGGCTCTGCAATTTTTGCCCTGCTAGTGGGGGCTGCAATGATATTTCCAATCAAACACAATAAATATGGCAAATCATACTTCTTTTTAACAGACAACAATAATAGCAGTGGAAACATTATGAACAGATAGAAAGCTATGAAGCTTTCATTCAAGAACTTTCCAGAGCATTAAAATGCCCAAACCAAGGCTCATGAAACAAAAGGGCTTTAAACAGAGGTATAATATAATTTAATACAATATAATATAATATAATATAATATAATATAATATAATATAATATAATATAATATAATATAATATAATATAATAATCTTGTATTTATAGAGCACTTTTTTAACAAAACATGTTGCAAAGTGCTTTACAAATCATAACAATCAAAGCAAATAAAAAGAATTAAGAGGATTTTACAATAAGTAAGTAAAAATTTATTTATAGAGCGCTGATAAAAGCCTGGTGGCAGAATTTTGCACCAGCTGAAGTCTTTTGAGAGTTGTCTTATTAAAACAAGTAAAAACAGAATTACAATAATCAATCCGAATATGAATGATAATTTCAAGATCTGCTTTTGACAACATTCTCCTGACTTTAGAGATAGTTCTAAGATGGTTAAAAATATTTTGGTCAGCTGTCTGGAATGACCCTACAGAGACATAGCCTAGAGACAAAGGTTTCTGAGGCTAGTTTTGACAGACGAACCCAGAGAGAGATTAAATGTAACACCTCATTCTGACACCCCCGTATGTGAGTTCTTGTTCTGTTTCCTGTCTCACGGATTTCGACATAAACTGATGAGATGGAGATGGTGCTCTTGATAACTTATTTCAGTGGGGTTAATTTTTTACACACTTTTATCTGTAAATCCTGCAAACAGTAAAAGTGGTGTCTTGCAAGAGGAAGTAGATTCAAACTGAGGTTTTCAGGCATGTTGAAACGCAGTCATGAGTGTGAATCAAAGGTTTTGAGATACTGACCATTGCTTTCATTGGAAAATAAAATCTGTCTGTAGATTTTACATTTTCAACAGTTCAAAGAAATTGACATATGTAGATGGAATGTTCATTATGCTCACTTAATGTTCACTATGTAACATTAAGAAAAAAGGTCTGCTGTGTTGCCCTGGCAACAATACAAGATTGTGACAACAACACATTATGCTCTCATTATGCTGCCCACCATATTTGCTCATTGATAGAAGTTATACAGGACCATATTTGAAATTGATTTAATGGAAAATAAAGTTTTTGCAAATTTGATAGACACTTGGGGTCAGAGTTGTGAAGTTCCTTCAACTTTTCAAGTATGAAATGACTTCAGGGCACAAGGTTAATTTCCCTACTGGTATCTCATAACTTGCATAGTATGAGCTAACTATTTCAAAAAGCAGAAAAAAACAATTAGCCTTTTTCAGAGAAGCTTTTAGGGCTTACATGACATTTATTTGATTTTATATATCTTCTGCAGATTTCAGTATGTTTGATTTTATCATTCAGATGCTTTTATTTCTCTTACTGTAGTTCACCATAAAAGGTGTTGTCATCCATAAAGCTGCTGTATAAATAAACTTTTTCATATCCCCTGTTTGCTTTCGCACAAAAAGGGAGAATCTGCATTTCAGTGCATCAATCTTGCAGTTGAAGCCAGAAAGAAATTGCAGAAAAGCATCACATCTGTTGCAAGGAAGGTGAAATCAACAGGTTTTTTTTTGACACAGGAAATATGAACATCTCATATTGCGGTATGTAAAGTCCTCCAGAGGAAAAAAAGTAAAAGAAAAAAAACTTAATAAATGTGACAGGTCCCCACAGAATAGGGGAGAAAGTATCTCCATATATAGTTGTTAAAATGGTTAAAGAGTAAAGAATGCTCTAGAGTCTGAAGACAGAGAGTCTGGTGGCCTGAGCGGTTGGAAATGATACTTGGAATTTTATACTTTATACTTTAGATCAAAATTTTATTTTGTGTTTGGTTAATTAATGATTTGTGTGAGAGGGGCAGATTACATAGGATTTTTTTCTGCTCCTTTTAAATCAAGTGTTTGAGATATATGTTTGTATTTGGCTTTATTTGTTTAAAAAATCAAATAAATTCATAAATAAGGTCTTTAGAAAACTGATGGAGTCATTGCATCAGCTGTGCAGCACCATAGTCTGTTCTCAGGACAGGAGGATTCCTGAATCAAAGAGTACCAGAGGCACTTTGGGTTCAATTCTATTTTCACTTTTTGTTCAACTATAAACAGATACACACAATTTCCTCTTTTTGCCACTGTTCCGTTGCCAGTTTCCTGCCTTGTAAACATGTTTGGATGTCCCAACATCACATAAGACTCTGCAGTCACAATAATCTACATATACAGAGCAGAAACAAGGAATTGACTTTTAAGAAAAATGCAAGGTTCTCTAAACTTCTTTGTGGAAACCAGATTAACTTTATCCCCAGCATGATTATGTAGACGAGAAAATATAAAATGCATCAAGCTGTGCTCACTAAGAGATAGAAAGTCAAATGCATACACTAAATGTGCTAAATGAATAACAACAGCATTGACTGTCTTATAGTAGTCTCAGGGGGAAAACAGAAATTCTCATTTCTCACGAGGTGAAACGAGCCACAAGTAATCTGTGAAACTCTGGTTGAGATTTGTTCCAGGAACTGAAAGGAACCAAAAGTTGAAACAATGGCAAAAACTATTAAACCTTCATTCAAAATTGGTTATGGGAAGATTTATGGTGGTTGTTTTACATATGTGCATGGCCTGAAAGCACTGACAGATATAAAGAAAAGGAGTACTGTTAAAGACAGTTTTTAAACTTTTAAATTTTGTTTTATATGATTTTAGGATGTATATATAAAGATTTCCTTCATAAATTTGAACTCACCATCCTCACACACACTTTTTTTCCCTTGAGCTCTGCAGAGTTTGAGCTCTTCAAGTCATGCCTATGTTGTTTCCTGTTTCAACGTTCTCCGCCACTTCATGTTCAAACACCCTATGTTCAAGTAACACGGTAGATTGTAATTTGCAAGAAGGAGGAGTCATTGTGGTTTTATGCCACTGACACAGTCCCTCGTCCACACTTCTGCTTTTCATTTAGAAGCAAAAAATCTGTCACGACGAATGCGTGAAAGCAAACGGGACATGAGGAAGACATGACGAACCTGGCCATTGCTCTGATCTTTGGATTTGTTATTGCTGCAGGCCTGCCTCTCAATGCTGTGTCACTGTGGATTCTGCTTCGCCATCACAGCCTCAAATCCCCCAGTGCTGTTTTCATGGTCAACCTGGCCATCTCAGACCTGTTGCTCATCATATCCTTGCCCATGAGGGTCTACTTTTATGCTACAGGCATGTGGCCTCTCAGCAACATGGCATGCATCTGGGTGACGATGCTCTTTCGCAACAACATCCGCTCCAGCTCTATCTTCATCACCTTCATCAGCGTGGACCGGCTGCTGGCTGTGGTTTATCCTCTGAGATCGCGGCACCTTCGAACCTCATCCAAGGCCTGGAAAGGTGCTGCACTTGTTTGGTTGATTGTGGTGGCGGTTAATGTCCCAGAGAGTGTGGGCTTCTCAAGAACCTTACAAAACAAAGAAAATGTCTGTTTTGCATTCGGCAATACCACTCAGCCCATCCAAGTCAAAGCTGACATTCTAAATGTAGCAATTGACTATTTTCAGCTCGTCTTACTGTTCACCATGTTGGCAGTTAATATAGTGTCCACTGCTTTGGTATCTTGGACAATACAGACACATTTGCATGAGTCTGCAAGGGTCTACAACAAGGTGAATGTCATGCTGATTTTTGCCATGAACTTGATGATGTTCACTGTATTCTTCTTGCCGGTGTCCTTGGTTGTTTTCTTTGAGGACTACAGAGCTGCCCTAAGCTGTCTTGCTAGTTTGAACTGCTGTCTGGACCCCCTATTGTATTATTTTTCTTTTGATGGCTTCTGGAAGAGAAAGGAGGATGTCGACACATCTCTTGCAAGAGAATAGTTCCTCAACATGAAAGACATACATATGGCATCATGAAGGACATGAAGAAAAATGGGATTAGATTCTGCTGCTGTTGTTGATATTTTTATGCTCTGACGCATGTATGCAGTTATTCCAATTTATGCCTTTTAAAATGTGAATGCTTTTTTATACAACCCCTTGTTGACTTGGAAATAAATCAGTAAAAAAAAAAAGAAAAAAGAAATTGGTTCAGTCAGCTAATGAGTTGTGAAAATGTTAAACCAAGAGTTAAGGTTACAGCACTTGACAAAATGTGTTAAATTGCTGCTAAAGCAAAACAGTTCCATGCTGCTTGTTGTCAGAAATGTAACAGGGTACACTTTCAAGTTGACTTCAAGTCAGAGAAGCTATGGAAATATTTAGAAAATATAATGTAGTAGAATGCAGCATACGTTGGAGTGGCACAATGGGGAATTTACAGTGAAGGGAATGGTCGGTTGTTTCAAACACTTTTTGGTTATTGTGACACACTGGAATGTTTTTTTTTCCCCTGCGGCAACAAAAATGCTTTTGCAAAATTTTCATCTGGGCAATAAGACATAATCCTCCCTCATCCTAGTTAACTTGTCTTTTGATTGTTTGATGTGGCTCCATGCTGTGTGTGTCTGTGATTATAAATCCTGAAGTGCAGCTGAGGCTCTTGTGTTTTTTGTCACAATCTTAATTCAGAAGTCAGAAACACTCGAGTTACACAAGCATCTAAATTTCAAAGATGCATATGTCATGTCCAGAATTAAACAATGTATATTTGTTTTTTTAGCATACCCAGAATTTGGTCATATTTAACAATATTTAATCACACCCTGCTCTTTTCTTCCTTTTCTTAGTAACTAGGCCAGCCTCAGAACAAGCCACACCACAGCTACTACATATTGTACATCATGTACCATTTCCATGTTTGAACTCACATTTCACCCATCAGTTATTTAATTTAAGTCATAGCTCGACAACTGACTCAACACAATCTCTCTTCGAGGTACAAGTAATGATTAAATGAAGAAGTTATTTGCATGCACAAGATGTTACCCCTTGCAAATAAGTCAGGTCATCAGTTCATAAGACTTCAACTGGTCAGATATTGCTTTACTATGACCCTTCATAAATTGGATCCCCATATGGAGGCACTTGCCTCCCTCGAGCAGCTCCATATATGTTTAATGTGACCTTTACCTGTACACGGTGAAACTAGGGACTGGCTGGATGAAAAACAAAAATAAAAACTCATTTATCATTGTCTGCCTGCTTTTGCACTGAAACCATTATTTGTTTGGCCTCACTTGTACTGTGCTGAAGCCTTAGTCAAATTAACATTACCTGATTCTTCCTCCGAGCACAAGAAGCACATGTATGACATTCTTTATTCATCCTCAGAATTAAGCATTTTGGATTGTTTTTGAATGCAGCTGAAAGTGGTTTGACGTGGCCACAGAAAATGGTGAGCTTTCAAATATCACTGTGTCAGCGCTGCTTTTAAATTCTGTTTTTGTGTTTACATGAGTATATCAAGGTCAAGCTTATGCTTGTTTGGGGCTCTCCATCTGTAAGCAACTGATATCCACATCTGTGGGGATAGTAGGGTCTGACTGGGATATGAATGTGTCTGTTAAGTCTGGTCACGGTCAGAAGACCCTCTTCCCCTGAGGTAAAAGCATAAAATACTCACAAATTCTCACTCCTTCTCTGTCATTTACCCTTACGTCTGCACACATGCACGAACTTTAACATACACTCAAGTACATTTTCATAAGACACATTCAGATCTGTCTGCATAGTCCCTCAAAGCCTATAAGAAAGCCTGTTGTGCTGCTGGCCAGTTCATATTGACCAAAAGAGAACTGCTTTTTCGAAAGCAGGAGCAGAGAGGAATTGACTACAGAGAGCCATGCAACTCAAATCAAAATAACAGCAAAGCAAAAAAAAAAAAAACAGGAGAAGTGACGAAACAAATGCTGCAATACTGAGTGGGCAGAGGAGACACAGTAGACCAGAGGAGCAATAATTTGCAAACATCTGAGGACTTGAGAAAACCCAGCAATCGCTTTGACAGATAAAAAATGGCAGGAAGTGGCTCATTTTTTTTCAGTATGGGACAAAGTGCAGAGAAAGCATACCTAAACAAATTCTCACCCACAGACAGCTTTTATCCAGGCCAATTCTGCAGCTGTTACTTAAAAAAACATATGTATTTTGTGTAATTATTTACATATTTTCAACCGAATATCTCTCCTAACCCTAAACTGAAAGTAAATGTCTGACTATCTAACATAAATTTTAACAAAACTGTTTTTAAATTGTACTTTTTAAAAAACAAATTTGAATTTTCCATCACCTCAAATTTGGCTTAACTTATTGCAACTGCAACTTTGTTTATAACACACTTTAAAAACAACAAAGTTGACCAAAGTGCTACAACGTGCGACATGACATTAAAATAAAAATCTATAAGAATAAATAGTTGTTGTCTCTCTGAAGTTTGCCTAGACGTATCCGTGAATATTTTCTATGTAATTATGAAGCACCACTGCATTCATGATGTGTGTGAAATGTATCAGCAGTACATGAGCCCCTTATACAGTAATTGAGTGAGTAATTGAGTGAGTAAGAGTTTGAACAATCTGAACACAGGCAGATTTAATGTTGCTCACAACCACATACATAGTTTTTGCCTGCATTCAGCTAACCACAGGCTATCACTTGCAATAACGTAACTGTGAAAGTCACATCAAACAGAAATGAAGGTACACTCACCTCATTGTCATACTAAAGAAAAGAAAAGAAGTCCAATTTTCTCAACTCATTGGGTGAGGCTATCTAGTGTTTGTTCACCATGTAAAAACTAGCTAGTTACAAAAAGAGTGGCATGGTCTTTTACACTCATGAAAGTGATCATAATGTCATTATATTGACACAAAAAAGCAGTTTTAAAAAAAATACTGAACACATAAAATTGTCTCTTATGTCCTAAAATCATGCAACTTGTCCTTGTGAATGTGTAGATTAAACACAAAACAAAACTGATAGAGAGCAACAGATTCCTGGAAGAGCAGAAATAAATGTGTTGTGTACCGCAAGGTTCAATTGTTGATCCATTTCTTTTCAATTTATACACAAATGACTAATATTTTCTTGTACTGGTTGAGGTTTTTCAGATCTATGTAGATAATATCTGTCAGCTTTTTTTTAATTATTCCAACTAGTTTCATGTTCGCTCTGATCTTCTCTGTTATCGTGTAACCTCTTGACCTCAGGCAGCATCCCAAATAATCAAATCTCTCAGGATAATTTATAAAATGGCAGTTAAGATCTTGGAAAGGAATTACATTAAATCAGATATTTGCCATGTTTTTAAGAGACTGGATGTGATGATATGTTAAATTTTATTAAACTGGTTAAACATGGCAGGCTCCTTAGATGGACAGTGATCTTATTGTACTATTTTGAGTCACAGGCTTAGGTTAAGAGACTGTAGTGTGCTTAAATCCTTAGTGGGACTAACAAGGATCTTAATAAAATCTGATACATTATTATTTTTTCATTTTTAAGGAAGAAAGTAATGTAATTATAATCAAGTTTCTACTTCTTTTTTGTGCTTTGGCTGTACTGCAGTTTAATTGCCTAATATTTCCTGTATTGTTTGGTCCTGATGCATGTTTTTATGTAGGCCCATATCCTGTGTGTTTGTTTTCTAATTTTAACTTCAATGTCTTTCTGATGAGTTTAATTTCACTGAAAGATGCTGCTGTGCAGAATTTGTTTGTACCAAAGATTGATAAACATTTAACAAACATAAAAACACATTTAGCTTGATTTTGTTTCTGAAATGGATGAAAAATGATGTCATTGGTTGGTGTTCATATTGGCAAAAATACCTACAATCACTTTCAAAAATATATGACCTCTAGTGGTCATTAAAGGCACTGTACTTGAAACGTAGAAATGGTGTCCTTCAAAGAGAATGTGGCACATGAACAAAATATTTTTTTAAATTAAGGTAACAATCATTTTCTAAGAAATTGACAAGTGTTCTTTTTTGTCTTTTTGTTGTCTAACTGAGACAAAAGTATAAAAAATCTTGTTATATGCTGGTTTTGGAAAAAAAATTGAAATTTGAGGGCATGTGGTTAGGAATGCTGCATAGTCCACCTGTGAAGAGTTGGCGTTTCATTAAAGGAAACCTATGAAAGTGATGTTTGCTCTATTGTGGAAACACACAAATGAGTTTGTTTCCTTCCTGTCACTCGTAGGCGAGATTGTTCAGGGTTGTAGATATAAGGTGTAAAACACCTATTTGGTTGTTTTACTTGGTGGACACCACTCAGTAAAAAGTATGAGCCTGTTGAATCAGTATGAATTTGCCTGAAAGCTTGACAGTATCTTAGTGGAAAACAAAGTCTAAATTACTTAGCTCATTGGTTGATGTGTTATATCCTGTTTGTTCACCATGTAAAAGTGTAAGTGCTGAGTCGGTAAGTTGTGGTCTGTTGCCAAAACTATCTGTGGGCTTGTGTTTTACACCCATGGAAGTGAGGATAATCTTGTCAAATAAGCACAAAATTGTTTATAAAATATTGTTGAACACACAGAGTTGTGTATTAAATCCTATCTTATCCTTGTGAATGCACAAATGAAATACTCACAAATATAGGAGGACAGGTTCCTGGAAGAGCAGAATTTATTTTTTTTCTGGGTACTGTATATGTATTAGCTGTAACCTACTTACGATTTGCCATAAATGGGGTAAAACATGCAAATGGACCAGTGTAGTTTTTCTGTGTTTTACTGGAAACCAGAGTAAGAGAAGAAGCATGAAAAGAATTAAGAAAATGCAGATTTTCATTTTCAGAGTGGGGAGGAAGTAGTTATTTACTTTTTTAGTACTCAGTAATAGGATTGAAAAATTTGCAAGGCTTTGAGCAGATGACAAGTTGTGGCCCAGTTCCTGGCAGCGAGGCGAGGCAAAACGGGGCCAGAAGGCATTCTCACAGCATCAGACCTCTGCATGATGTAGGCGGCATCAAAGCAGCGCCACCGACACTTCCTCAGAGAGAGCCAAGGGGGAACCGCCGGAGGGATGACGGTTTCTTTCTCTCACTTCCTCTCTGCATTTCTCTTCCTCCTCTCATCCTTGCTCCCTCCTCCTCCTCCTCCTCCAGCTCCAGCCAGCTGTCAGTGGGAGTATACTGAGACACTGCACTCTGTCACACGCTCTAACTGGAGAGTGAGGGCAGAGAAGGGTGGATAGAGAGATCTGAATGGGGTGACAGTAGAGTGATTAGGCCATGTGTAGAGCTGAGGAGAAGACGGAGGCATCACAAGGAACAAAGGCAGGGTGCTGGAGCAGATATGGGATGAAAGATGGGACAAATAGAGACATGGGAGGGTGATTGCTTGAGACAAAATGACCTAGGACTTGACGGACAGATAAGAGAAGGAGGAAGGCACTGGTAGATTGCCCAAAGGCCCACGATAGAAAATGGGGGTTAGGGGTATGGCAACAGGAAACAGAGAACAAGATCAACATCAAGGAGTTGTCTGGTTAACTTGTTCTGCAGTCACAAGTTTAAATGTATGCCTTGTGGAGTGAAAAAGAAAATGTAACCATCCACAAAATAATATTCAAACTAATATCCAAACATTCAAATTGGCTCATAAAAAGAAACTCCACATAAAAGGCATTCACTTCTCCCTATGATTATACTGCAAATAGCAGAACAATGGACCATTAGCTTCAGCAATGAAGAAGATGGTGTTTCAATTCTCTCCATGTGTTCACATAAATGATCAAATTAAGATGCATGAGTGTGCTTTTCTATCTGTCACACTTGCTGTGCACAGAGGGAACTCCAGCCAGACCTCTGCACAAAAAAAAGAATGCCAGACTAGATTTCTGAGTGTGCATTCCAAAGCTGAAATGTGAATTTGGAGATGTACCTTCTTCATTTACCACTTTCCTGAATCTCAAGTGACCAGAAGATGCTGTTGGAATATGAAGATTGCACAGCCACCCTGTGCCTCAGAACAAGCTCAACCAGTCATTACAGCTACTTGCGTTGTCAATTCTGTTAAAACGTTATTAAATTCTATAAAATTTTCTCAAATGAAATATACATTGGGTTACTGCTGACTAACTCTGCTTAGGGAAAAAAACTTCTATATGTGCCACAATGCTGAATGTCACCCTGTGGCAGTCAGGGCAACTCATTAGCACCCGCTGTGCTCTGCAGCAGTGCATCAGAAATGGATGTGGAATGAGCCCAGAGCAGCCTTGAAATTCTGCTTAAAGACCCAAAAATCTATACAAAACTAAACTTTCATCACTTACAACACGTTGTTGAATTTTTAATCAGACAGTCCTTTTTTGAGTTTCTGCTGCAAGTTTTTTGTGATTGCTTTCATTATCAGTTTTTAATGGATAGCTCGGTATCTGAGGATCCGACTTCTGAAAGCTGTAGGTCCTTTAAGGTTCCTCACTTGCTTGTGAACACTTTGCATGCTCTATACCACTTCTTATTACTTCTTTCATATTCTTTTTAAACCCACAAAGCAAACGACTGCCAGCCATATGAGACATTCAAATAGAATTGGACAATAAACTCCTCAGCCAGGTTAGATTGCCTTACACACACATAACATGAGACACAGTTTGCTCTAGACTCTGAGCAGACAGACGGACATAGTGTGATATCACAATAGTATTATTGCCTGCAATTTACTATTACCAGGTTGGGGGATATGTTTGCCTAGTGGGCATAATGTGTGTCAATAATGAAAAAGCATAGAAAACCTGGAGAACAGAAACAGGATTCTAACAAAATTGGCCATTTGTAGCAGGTTGTAATTTTGAAAACAACCTCCATGAAAAAAATGAAAGCATTTTGCCCAATGCAGCCCATCCACTGATATAGAAACTCATATTAAATTTAAGAAGTAACCTGCCCTGCTGTACCTTTAGGTGGCTTTGCTTGCTCCATTTAGATTATCTATTTTGTGCAGAGCTTTTTCTTTAATATTAGATGCAACTCTGTTGATTAATAACTATCATTTGGAGTAGATATGCAGTTATGATCGAGAGTCTTCAGGCATATGATGGCTTACATTGGGCGCTATTAGAAGTTTTAAAGCTTCATGGTAGAAATCTAATCTAATACTCTTTGAGTCCCAGATGACCCTAACACCTTAGTTTCTCCATCACCTTCTTTGTGCATGAGTCTGAGGAAATCTTTTGTCAATAGTAGGCCATCTAATTCATTTCCCAGTGAAAGACCAAATTTAATTTCATCAGTGCCTGCTGTGAATCAAATCTTTGCATTGTCATCTGTTTGTGTTATTTTTCCTCCTCCCTCTAGATAACAGAAACAATATTTCCCTCTACCTCCAAGAATAATTCTTAACCAGCAGAGATAGTCCAAAAGGGAAAAAGAAATTCCTTTGAGATAGGCTTCTCAGGAAAATTGAAAAACGTATTATTAATCCCACTGCCCAGCTTCAATGCGCAGGCATGCACAGGATCGTGTGCTGATGTGCACCTTGCAGAGAAAATGGAAGAATGAAATGAGGATTTTTTTTTAAACCTGTCGTGAAATATGGAAAACAATAACATTTTTTGGGGGAAAATGTGTCGTGCTGCACAGAGCTTTTTAATTTCATTGCTCATTTCAGGAAGCAGCAACAAGGCCTGACATTTAAAAAGCAGGTTAAACATGTTCTGCATGAAATAAAAACCTTCAAATATCTGAACAGTTTTGTTTGCTTAAAGTCTGATGACTTTAAGTCTTTGAATTTTACTACATATAGTTGACATATTTTGAGTAAAATCCATTTTTTAAGATAGCTTAGTACCGTTTTGAACTCTAATGTTTTCCAAAAAGTACTCTTCAGTCTGGGTCACAATTTTGATTTCTGTGTGCTGATCTCTGCTCCTAAGAGCTACTCTCCCTCATAAAATTCTACCTTGTTTCATGTCAGTAAATATCCAATTGATAAAATATTAGCCCTTGAGTTTTTCCTTCCGTACTTCCTTTCTTCTCAGCCCCTCTCATTTATCTTTGGTCCTTTGACATAAATCTGTATATAGTGCAAACTATAGCTCTGTCTCCATTGGCTCCATCAATTATTTATATTATTATATGTCAAAGAAACGTTCACTATAATACTACTGACACTGAAAAAAATGAAACACTAACTCAATTTAAGAAAATTTAGGTAATCTGTCACAAGTAATATTTTAGTGTTGACTAAATGTAAATAATTTAGTTTGACCTGGAATTTTTTTACTTCATGGAAACTCACCAATTAGTTTCTTTCAATAAAAGATCTGAATTACTCTATTTCATGGAAAGTCTTCTATGGGCTTTTCAAGGTGTTACTTATCCCAAACAGTGCTCTTGCACCTATCAAACAAACCGGGGAGAGGCAGTTTTAAAGCTCATAGATTTCTCACGTCACACACAGTTATCTGTCCATTCCAGGGGTCTGCAACGTTTACAAATAAGAGAGACATTTTTACCTCCTGTCCCACCACACTAACAGTGCAGAGCCCTTGGAAACTGATTTATTTTTACAAATAACTTACAATAAGCAAAACTTGACCATATTTTATTGCTTTATGACAAAAAAGGGTCAAACCTGCTCACCATCAGAGTTCATATCTACACAACAGTTCTGTCGGGAATATAAACATTTTTTTAGTAATATCATTGACCTTTAATTTTGTTACACACTGCACCTTTATTGGTTTTCATGTCAGTAAATAACTTCAAGTTAGTTCACATTTACATAAGTCTTAACTGTAAAAATGTTTTTTTTTTAACTGCGCATTTGGAGCAGGAGTATAATACCGCAGCAGACAGTGGTGTGATAAAATTACATCAAACTGTAGTTTTCTTTCAATTACTTGTACAACTCCTGGGCCAGCTGCAGTGGTGGTGGGTGTCCCTCCCTGTACTGCCCTCCATGGTGCTGACTTTAATATTCAACAATATTGTCTAAATGTAAATATAACACAGAAAGTAAAGCATGTAACTCAAATTTATAGAGAAGCAATCACAAAAGGCTAAATGAATATGCATTTCCCATGAGTCTTTGCAGTCTTTTTTATAACTTAAATCTTTTAAATTGACATCCCACTAAATTGAGTCAGAGTGATTCAGATTCTGTATATGACAGAAACTAAATTATGTGTGTAAGTCTGACTGTTGAGTTGAACAAACTTAATAAATGAACTTGGTTCCACAATTCCCTTGACTCCAAGTAAACTGAATAAACTGGTGATAAGTTTTATCACCAGCAAAAGATTTAAGTGGGATTTATGTTTTAAAAAGTGTTCAGATGAATTGCAGTCCAGTTTTTACAGTTGGTTATTTTGACTATATTTCCACTTCTTGATTATTATTTTTAAATCGAAGATGGTGTTTATTGTTAATCTAAATGCATGACTTTGTTTGGGGATTTTAATATCATGCATGTAGGAGTTTGCTTATTTAGTTAGTCAAAACGAACTCTTGTTGCGTGCATGGGTCTGTCCTCAGCGTCGGAGTGAGCTCCACAGACAGGGAATGGGAGGAGGAGGACGAGAGAGGAGGGGAGGGTGGAGGATGAGAGAGCGTGTGAGAGGGTGGGGGGGAAAGTGCCTGAATCCATCTCTCTCCTCCCCGTGACGTCGCTCGGTGTGGACCCGGGGTGCGCCGCTCTCTGGTCCCATCTCAGCAGAAACCACTTTGGCTGCAGCCACCACAGTCCACACAGAAAACAACCAGCGGAACGGCGCGCGCGGTGCCGGTGAGGAGAGAGTTGCGTTGCGGATACCGGGTGTCTTTTTTTTTTTTTTTTTTTTTTAACTCCACACAGCCTGTCTTGTCCCACATATCAGTGAACTGTTTCCACGCTGCTCCAAGAGAGAGGAGTGAACCTGCTCGCTGAGAAAGAGGGAGAGAGGGCGGCAAGGAGAAGAGAAGAGGAGAGATAAAAGAGAAAGGGGAAAGAAGAAGGAGGAGGGAGGAGGAAAGAGGTCGCTCCGGTCCCTCTCCTTTCCCGGACTGAATTTCCCAGCGAGAAAATGCTGAGAATAGCCGGCGTGTTGGCTGTAGTGGCTCTGGGGCTGAGCGCCGCTCGCACCAAAGGTACGGTAGGTGAAGGGCAGCACGCTCGTGTGGTGCGCAGCGCGAGCGCGCTGGATACGTGTATGCAGAAAAACGTCCCTCTGACACAGATAACTCATTGCTGATTACGCTGGTTACTCTATCAGTGTTGTGGTAATCTTTCCTTCGTGAGAGGACAGTTTTCTTGCTGGTGTTAAACTGAGCACTTGTACAGCCTCTAACGGCATCTGAAGCTGTTAGTTTCATCTTCTCTGGCATCAGTTGTAGGCTACAACAAGAATGATTCTGTGGTTGTCAATAAACAGCCTAAGGTGACCTTTTTCGTGTCATCATCAAGCGGATGATGATGATTTCATGACTGTTGAAATATTTTATTTTGTTGCATTACTCATATTTTCATAAAGTGGCTTGATGTGAGAAAAACACCATCAAACAGCTTGATAAGCCTGGAGCACTTTCCTGTTGTTTCTGTTTGTGACTGACAGTTGGAGTTATGGTGGAGGAAAGTGAAACAAATGATGTGTGAAACAAGTTTTGATGCATTTTGAGACAAAAAGCTGCAAATATGTTGCATTAGGATCTGATGATATGTTTCTTCACTTTAAGGGAAGCTCCTAAATGAAAGCAGGAGAAAATCCCTCCCTGAAACGTAAAGACAGAAATATATTTGACAGTGAGTGCAGACCTTCCACAGGCAGCCAGATTGATCTCACACAGATCCAGATTCAAACCTGCAACATAGACTTTGGTTTTTGAAGCCAAACATTATTTAAAAATTGCCTACACTTTCATGAAAACATTTAAAGCTGCATGAATAATGCACATCAGTTTAATCTCATTTGCCTCAGCAACTAGTGCGTACCACTCCAAATTGTATGACAGTTACTTTACAAACACACAGACAAATGATACCACCCAGATGTCATATATGTGTGTCACACTGTTGGCACTTTTTTTGCTGCGCTGCTGAACTAATTTTAGCCTCCCAGTACCCCTGCTGCAGCGAGACACAGTTCTCCAGCGAGGACGGCGTGTGCCGTAGGTAAGATGGTAAATGTGGCAACAGGTTTGTGCTAATCAACTCCCTGTAGACCTGGGCTGGCTTTTCCACGGTGAAATAACAAGGTGACACCTGCCAGTTTCGTCTGGCAGCCAAGAGACAGTATAGCTGTGATAAGCTGTTCATCCTCCTTGCCTCCTGACACAGCATGGAGCCTCCCTGCTGGTCGGCTGGCTGAGTGCAGCTGCAATCTTTGCTGTGTGTGTGGAAAGAAAACATATGCTAATAATCCTGCTGTAGACTGTGACCTGGCCCAGAGGTCAGGGTTTGGCCTTATATGCACTTGCAAACAACAATGGGATGACTATCATCTGCTGTCCTTAGGGATAAAATGGTGAAGAGGCTGTGTGCTCACTGTTAGGAAAGAAAGGATTGTTTCATTTTGTGTAAATTATTTTCTTTCCATCAAGAGCTTGCCTGTGAAGTAAAAAGAAAACTGGTGAGTTAGTGGAAGTGGAAAAACCAAGCGGACAGTTGAAATCAGGGGGAAATAAGCATATTGTCCCTGGACCGTCTGCTATCTGTTGCTAAAATGGCCCTCACTACATTTCTCCAGGTTCATGCCACAGCTATTAGAAATAGAAGCTGTAACAACTGATGTTCCCCATCTCTAACCCCTGAATCTGGTCCTTCATTTCAGTTTTTAAGTAACAGCTGAAATAACGCTTTCAAGTCATGTGTGAAAAAAATCTGCCTCTTTAGCTACAAAATGCAAAGCTGCTTTCCAGATAACTTTGAAACATCCATACTCCGGTTTAGCCACCGTCTCATTCCAGAAAAGCATGGATGTGCAAGTTCCACCATCATCCTGGAGTCATCAGTACAGACTGAGCATGTGTGTAAGTCTTGCGATGTGTGTTTCTCCTGAGCATGTGTTGGAAATAATCAGAGCTTGAAGCGTTAACATCCTTCTGTGTGTCTCTGTGTGTGAGAGAGTGGGTTTGCCTGTGCATGTGCAGGGAGAGTGATAGAGTGCAGCCAGCATGTTGACAGCCGCCAAGTATGCAGAAACGGGCGCGGAGGTGATGTGGTTTACAAAGGAATTATTGCATTCGCAGATACATGCTGTGGCTCAAACGATTTCCCCGGGACCGACCGTGTCGCCGAGCGACAAGGAGAATCTTCTGGCAGCGAAGCAGAAAGAGCTGTAGAGTTTTTGCCAGTGCTGCCCGGAGTTCTGCTTTTGTGTAATTCCAAGCAATATGAACTCTGAATTTAAATAGCTCATTACCAACACTGTGTATTTTAATTCAGCTGCCCACTGTGTGACTCTGTTGTTGGAACCTTTTTGCTGCTTTATTATATCCTGATAAACACACTTTACATTTTTATGCGGTCTCTAAGCACACAAACAATCAGGATGTAATATTCAGTCTCTGGAGAAGCCCTCTTGGTAACCAGCCATGGCAACTCTGATGTGTTCTAGTGAAGTTGCAGGATGGATCAGGGCAGGTTTTGTAATTAATCCACGTCTATATGGGTTTTTGTGTAGGAGGTATAAAGAAAGCCAAGGTGATAGTCATTTGCGGTTCCCATTAACAAATAAAAAAATGAGGTGACAAAAAAAAACGGGCAGATTTATGTCACCTCTTTGTACGGAGGAAGTGCATTTTGGGAGCACTCCATAAATCCTCCTACAAGGCTGTAACACAGAATATGGCACAAATCCCGTCCGGCCTGCCGCGGCCCGGCTCAGCGACATGAAGGAACAATACAGATTTATTTACAAACACTTGCTTTCTCTTCCTTTTCTCAAATCCCTACACAGCCCCATGTGTTTTCAGTGGAAGGAAGGCTTAGTGGTTGCTGCGATGGGAGAGCGCCAGACCACTGATCCCCCCCACACACATCTACAACCATCTGAGACAAAAGATGGAGTCAGAGTGGATAAGTTGAAGGAGGAGATGGAGGGTTCTTGTGATCCACAGGCACTGATTCTAGATATGTTGCAGATTAGACAACAGCAGAATAACACTTCATCAATACACACTAAACTTAGTGAAAAAATACTGACATCAATCCAGATATCAGTTCTGCTTTATCACTAAGAGGATAACATGAAACATCCACAGAAAACCACAAATAACCGTTAACAAATCTATGAGCACTAATGTAAGGCGGTAAGGTAGCCAGATTGTCTCTTCGATTTTAATTATTGCTGTTCAAATGAGGAGAGTAGGAGGGAGGGGAGTCACAGAGTATGTGAACATGGAGCTCAGTAGCTGATTGAACTGGATGCACTGAGTAGGTGTCTCTTTTTTCGCTTCGTCTTCTTCTTTCTTTTTTTTTGCTCCTTTGAGTGGTCACAGCTGACCATACTTGGCAGCCAGTATTGAGGCTGCCAAGGCCCATTGATTTGCCCTATAGACAGAGATGGAGCATTTGATCAGATACAAGGCCAAAGCAGTTTTTTTCCCCCTCAGGATTAAGTTTGAATTTCAAGTGTTCTTTTTAGATGCAAGAAGGAAGGAGGTTATAGACAGATCAGGGGCAGGAGAATTGAGATGAGGTTCAAAGGATGGTCTTAAACCAAAAAAAGTCTATGGCATGGATGACTTGCATTTGTGTGAAGGTAATACTGATACCCAGACATCTGTTGGAATTCTGGACAGAGATAAGCCACTATCAGGGTGACATCTACTCAGTAAGGTAAGTGATTATTTCAGAAGGACAATTGTCCAGTTGTTTCTGTAATTTAAATCTATTACACAGACTGTTCAGAACTCAGTCTGCTCAGTCTCATCTGCAACAAGAATGACAGATTCCTCTAGCAAAGCTCTAAAAACAACAGTGAGAGAAACCTAAAAATGCCTTTATGACAACTTTTGAGTGTTGCTGGCATCATATTCTATATTTTCTAACACAATGCAATACTTGTTTGTTTGATAAAGTTTCAAACAAAAAAACAAATCAAACAGCAATGCTTTTGTTGCATTTTATAAAACTCCCCAACTTTTTATAAATAAGCATTTACATGGACTAAAAAAAAAAAAAAACTTGTTAGGTGAACGTAATGAAATTATGGAAAGTATTTCCACATAAATCAAATACTTTAATTCATAATAAGAGAATTTTGTTGGCTAAATTTTACTACCAATCAAAAGTTTGGGTAGACTTTTCCATTGGATTCCATTGGAGAAATGTGTATCCAAACTTTTGACTGGTACTGTAAATGTAAATATGCTGGATCAACTTGATGTTTTTGGGTTCCTGTTAGTCAATTATTATGGTTTAGTCCAACAGAATCTATAAGGGTGAATGCAACATATTTATCAATGTTCTTGTGCTATTTGAACTTATATGATAGGAGTATAAGGTACTTAATCAAACAGGGTTGTCACAACTACTTTTTAAAATGGTACAATTACATTGATTAAGTGTTTTAATTAGAAATTCAATTTATGCACGTTTACCCCAGCTTGTGTCAAGTTTGGAAAAAAAAAACAAAGCAAACTGGATTTGTTGGAAGAAAACTTAAATTTATACCAGTGGCTGCTAATGGCTGTGAAAACGCCATAAGCAGACAGCCTAAAATGTCAAATGCTAACAGACTGTGCATTATCTCATGTCTTTCTGTAGTTAAAAGTTTTTCTTGTCCATCCAAGTTAGAAAATTGGAGCCCACTGTTTTAGTGTGCCTCCAGTTAACATATTACTGCTCTTCAACATCAGCATTTATTACGGCCTCAGCACAGAACAGATGAACCCAAATGCAGAGAGAGACGGAGTCAGGGATCAGTTGGAATCAAAAGGGCTTTTAATGCAAAAAACAGAATGCCAATAGCACTTGTACTTAAAGCGGGATCACAAAAGACGATCTGACAACAAGACAGGGGAAGCTCTGACAATATATACACACACACGAGGAAATGGGAAACAGGTGGAAACAATCAGGGTGGGGCAGACAATCACACAGCTCATTGCCAGGGACACACGTTAGACCTCGGAGACGGACACTCCTTAGGAATTTGCACATTACTTCCTCAATCTGTCCTGGAGTTGTAAACGGAAGTGATTTACAAACTCAACCCATTAGAATTATGTTGTGTTAATATGAATTATTCTTGTACATTTAAAGTTTCTGCATATTATGCTAAAACTACTTCATTAAAACTGTCGACAAAATTTCATGCAATAGAAGTTACATGTTTGACAAATGTAAGAGAAAATTTGTCTGCTTTTTTACAGCATTTAATTTTTCATGACTCTGTGAAAATGGCCGGTGTTACAAAATGTGCTTTAGAATCTCTGTGTTGTTTTTGCACTGTCTAACTGTATTATGCAAAAATCAAACGATAAAATAGTTCGAGCCAGATGGTGACTTTCAGCTCACATTGACTTTAAAGTAATAACCTCCTTATGCTGTCTCCACAGCTGCATGTTTAAGTGTTTGTATGGGTATGTACCATTGCTGCACTGTCACTCTTAATCTCCACTTCTTGTTGATGATCAGCTCTGTAAAGTTATTTAAAAAGTGTCTTGCCACACTGATTTGCTCTGAGAGCTCTCCTGGTTATTCAAGAGACTCCTTTTGCCACCTTCTTCAGCCCTCCTTTCATCCATTCATTCCTCTTTCCAATCACTTAGCTATGGTTCAATCTCACAGGCAGACTCTTTTCTATTTTTCAGTCCAGGGTGATGATACATAGTGAGACACACACACATTGATGAGTAGCAAAGGGTTACACTGACAGATAGTGCCTAACCCGTCCTTCTCCACCAGCTGGGTCTGGCTGAACTCCGAGGAAATGATCACAGGGAGAAGATAGAGAGAATTACAGCAAGCGAGAGGAGGGTCAGAGAGAAAGTTGCAGATCTTTGTCTTCGTGACTCATAAATCTTCACACTTGACAAGTTGAGCACTCTGAGTGGAGTGCAGACTTTTTTGAGTGGATGCGGGGACAGAGCGGGACTGGCCAAGCAATTTGGAGGCACCTCTGCTTTGATTTGTGGCATTTACTTTGTGTTATGCTTTCATCTATCCAGCTATTCTCAAACCAAACATTCCTACAGCAGGCTGCAATTTTTACCTACCACAGCTGTGAAATGCCACTGGTCTCAATTATCTAACACTCTGAGAGTGGTTTGTAATTTTACAGTGAACTTTTATGGATTGGACAAACATAGACAAAGTGTTCAGAAATGAGCTTTAGAGGCTCCTTGTAAGTGGATTTTGCCACTGTTAAGTCATCTGCCTGTTTTCCCCTGCTAATAACCAAACAGCCTCTTTTGTCTGCACAGAGACAGATTTTGACTGAATTTTTATGATTGAGCATATTCTACAAACCTTTACTGATATGTTTTTAGTGCATCCTCATAAAATTGATCCGATAATCATGTGTTCATACCGATAGAAACAGTGTATTATTACCTTAAAGGAGACATATTATGCAAAAATCACTTTTATAAGTCCTTGGAATAGTCTCTTACAATGTTCTAAGTCACGA
>JAOXYM010000009.1:5938823-5951175 GCA_028567055.1 Leptatherina wallacei
TGCCAAGATTTAAATGATATATCAGAGAATTGTTTAAGATTGGGAATAAAGTGCATAATATGTCTCCTTTAAAATATGCAACTCCTAGTGGTTGTGTGAGGAACTGCACATACAGTGTATCCATGTGACTTAAAGTAACTCTACATAAGTTTCTGACCTTAACCCTTTGATGTTGTATGTATCATATTTGGTACATACAGTTCCTGAGACCTTTCATATCACTTTATGGTAAAACCTTGGCTCAAAACCCTTTTCTATACAATCGGATACGTGTCTTCTGCCCCTTGGGGGATAGAATAATAATACAATAATGCAATATAATCATTCTGACATATCACATGATAATAAACGGTAATTTTTCAAAAAATATTCCAATAACATCTTTTTTAAAGGGCCAAATAAAGGGCCAAAAAAAAATTGACTTTTCCCCATTTTTTCTTGGATCTGGCTTAAAGGGTTAGAGGTACAGTTTGTAAGAACTACTGACATCTCGAGAAAACCATGTTTTCATCTGATAGTGGATCCAGTGGTCTCAGGAGCAAGGATGACTGCATGCCGGGTAGCTACTTTTGGGGGCGTTTAAGGTGTTACTTATCCCGCTCTAGCACCTATCACGCAAAGCCGGTGTTGCAGTTTGAAAGAGGGTTATCCTTTCACACACAGAGTTGTTCGTCCATTTAGAGATACCATTGTAATGAAGGTGGCACAAACATGGCAGCTTCCACTGCAGGTGGATGGCTCATTCTAAGAGTTTTTGATATGTAAAATTTTTCTGTCATTAATTTTGTTAAATGCTGCACCTTTAAAACTCTGTGCTTCTTTCTCATTTTGATGACACACTAACATTCATTATGCACATTCCTATACATAACTTTTTTTTTATGTTCCAGAGCATCACTTTATAGCAGCATTTCACTATATGGCACTGCATCACTGGTCAGAAACTGGATATTAACATACTTGTTCTGAATGTGCAAAATGACTGATTCATCAAAAAAAAAAAATACAAGAGGACATAATTGGAAAAAGCACAGAAAAAAGAGAGGGAGTGACAGAGCAAGAGATAAGAAAAGTGTCAACATCTGACTGACTTACTGGCTGGAGAGCACTCACACAAGAACCGTTGTTAAGGGGGACCAAAGTGAGAAATATGCCAAAATTCAATAATGGGGCTTTGACAATGAGGTTGAGATTTCTAACCCTAACCAAGCAATTCTATTGCCTAAACCCAACCAGGAAGTGACTTTTGTTGACTTTATGTCAACAAAAAATAAAGATGAATGTGTAACCAAACCAACCAACAGAACAATGTAAATAAGGTGGGGGTCGTGTTGTAAAACTAATTTGTCTTAGCTCTAACTATGATCATTGTCTAATCTTTATTAGACAGTTGGAAAACTTGATGGCTAGAAAGCGTCACACAGATACCAACTAAGGCGACAAAATTAAACGAAAAGCCAAACAGAGTCTTCCACCTTGTGTTGGTTCTTTTTTCAATGCTTACTTACTCACATACCTTCACTACTGGAGCTGCGGTAAGGACCGACTCACTGTCCTGTTTTCAGGTCAACTCCACATAAGTATGAGTTGGTAGTCTGCACACATAGCTGTATTAAAACCATCAGCGCTATGTATTTGCTCATGGTTTGCAAGGTTAATGATCATCCACACGTGTACTAGGCTACTCGTGCACACATATTAATCTGCCAGTAATAGTTATTTTCTTGATTAGTCGACGGTTCCCTCAACACCAACACTCAAATGCACCACATAAGCAGCCCCTGTGTGATTTTTCCTCGATGATTGCGTTAAAAACTCATTGCTTGCATGTCTGTTTCCTTTCTGTTCTCAATTTCAATTAATCTGTCCATTTCCCCATGAAGGCAACAGTTGTCATTCCAGATGCTAGCCATTTGCAAGCTGAGCAGAAACTGGCAGAGTTAACCTATAAAATCAAACCATGCATGTACGCACACTGACACGTATGTTTTCCTGTGGATACACACATATTCTGCAAAGATAAGATAAAAATGTTCCTCCGAAGCTGTAACTGCATGCAGTTTCAGTGCTCAGGGCTTTGTAGCATCAGGAGGAAGTCTACAGATATGTCTGCACTGATAAAAGGCGTGGTATTCAGGACTGGTAGTTGTGAGTTTTGTTAGTGCCCCTGGTGTTTGTCCTGCCTGCCAGCAGATGCTGAAAAGTCTGTCATCCCTCTGCATTGGTAATGATAGAGGCTGAAGATGAAAGTTTAAAACTGTGTACACACCTCTGTTCAGCTGCTATCAAAGTTCTGCTGCTTTCTTTTCATATTCACTGAAATTCAAATGATTAGTCATTTCGAAGGCTGAAAAAGCTGCAGGTCAACCATTTAGTTTAATACACTGTGTTATCAAGGTTCTGAAAAAACAGCTGATAGGTTACTGTAAATGCTTTGAAAGTGGCATCAGTATTGTTACACAGTTGTGTATGACAGCTGGTGGATATGTAGGTTTGCACAGAGCTGATAACTGGCGCTATCCTCGGTCCCGACATGAGCCAGTGGGTCCACACCATTTACCACCTGGGTGACCGAGCGGCTAGCCGGGTGGGTGGAGTTTTCACTCCATTTAAACGGGCGATCAGCCAGATGACCCACTCGGATCTGACGCCTTGTTCGGTGAGAACGCCACTTTTGAAGACATGGGTAAACAAACAAATTAGTTTCCAGATAAACGTTTCAACTTCAGAAATAATGTTGATGTTTGGGTTTTAATTAAGTTCAGTAGATAACATTAAAATAATTCCTCAAACAACTTCTGCCTATCATGATTCTGTTCAGCTTCTCTAAGCAGTAACTAAAGTTATGTCCCAATCCAACTCCTTTACACTGCAATGTCCTCATTTGTTAAGAGACCTCCATGGACACTGTTGCACTTTGGAGACTACAGCCTGAAACAAATGCGTGCAAAATGATCACTTTATTACTCACTTTTCATTATTTTTATTATCAACTTCACTCCAAAAGATACATGCCTCCCTTGTTTTGGTAAACTCTCTTTCCAACGCTTTCCCCTCTATTCAAGCGACAAACTTCTCCTCCTTCGCTCGTCATCACTTCTCTCGCTGACTGAAAAGGAGCGGACCCATTGGAACTGAGCAAGGAGGTAGTCTGATACCCATTGTACTGAACGGAAATCCAGTCAACATCACTGAAATTATGTGGGGACTTTCTGTGGGGTGGAGACATGTGAGAACATATCAGGGACTCGGCGGCCTGACAGCTATGAAAAGCCTGAGTGGTGATTGATGAGTGTGTCACATTGGACAGTTGAAAATGGTCAGGAAATGTTGGGCATCTCAACAATGGTGTTAAAGAGCACTCTTTTAAAATTTTAGTCAATAGAAACTTTGAAAAGTGAAGGTACTTTGCACTGTAACACTATGTAAAGATATTCTTGCTAATTCAAATACCCTGGAACCAATATACATTCAGCGATGAGTGTAACAGTCAGTCAAACATAATCATTCAGGCATTCAGTATTCTCAACTTTTCACTACATAATAGCCAAGTAAAGCAACAGATTCAACAGACAGAATTCATTTCAGCAATGCAGTGAGACTGCAAATCTGGAAAATGTGCATGTGGATCTTGCCTTATAGTGATGTGTGCCTCCATTTCACCTCTTGACCTTAGAACAACGACGAAGTTACACTTTGAATGGAAAGTGGGGAAAGAGGGAGACAGCCACTAACTAGTAAATAGGAATGGAAACATTTTCAGTTTTAGACATTCTTTATATACCACACTCTGACATTGGATATACAAAAACATAAACCATCTGCAGAATATGAGTAATATCTGGGGCGAGGTGGGATTTAATTTGGTGATTGTGAATTTGGTGATAATTTGGGATTTAATAATCAATAATTTCCCTCTAAGAGGGATAAATAAAGCATTTTTTTTTCATTTAATTTGAAGACTAAGGCCCAATCTCAGTTCTCCCCCTTAGTCCTTCCCTTTAGCCCTTCCCCTCCGTTTTGCGCGTTCATGAGAGACGATGGGGTGTCTCGATTCTCTTTCGGGGCGGGGGGAAGGGCTAAGGGGAAGGGGTGGATGCCCCTTTCAGTGGAGATTTTTGAACATAAAGAAGTGGAGGGTGTCAAAATAACATTGTGTTTATTTATGTGTGAGATCAGGGTGTTTTTTGATGTGTTGAGTAACCCGACAGATTTACACGGAACTCCCACATAGTCTGAAGTAGACGCCACGGGAAGCATTTGGGTGTCAACTAACTCTTACTCAATACGTCGAAAAATTACGAAAAATAGGTATCTAATAAGTCTGCATTTGACGCTAAGGGACCCTGACCATTCGTCAGACTGTTGACGCATTGGGAGTGAGAACGTGTTGCCCGTGCAGACTCTCCTCGTAATACGTTTCAGGTTTGACAGAGAGAGCGGTGTGTCAATTCATAGCCCTGAAAACATTGCCCTTTGCCTTAACGCTCTGTTCAAAGGTGAAGTGGTAGGGCTAAGGGGGCGAATTGAGATTGAGCCTAAATGTCTCTCAATAGCAGCTTGCTGTTGTCACTTAGGAGCATGTTCATAGGTTCACAACAATAGATGATGTTTCTGATGTGACACTATTCATTCTTAACTTTTGTCCTTGTTCATAGCATGAAGAAGGGCTTCCTCTTCAGTTTTATTTTACAACTAAACAGTAATGATTGAATGTATCTTGAATCTTAAAAAGAAAAAAAGTCTTATTTGAAATAAAACAGCTTAAAGGTAGATAGAAATAGTGAATGTGACCTTATCTACAAAGAGTTTATTAGGCCCATTATCCTCTTCCTCCATCTGTCCCCTGCACAGGGCTGAGTGAGATTCACACAGCATAATTGATTTTTGTATAGAACTTCCAATCCTAACATGTTACATACTAAAATGATGGGGAGAAATTCAGCTAAAAGACTCTCCCAAGTATTGGCATCCAAACAAAACACAATTCAAACCCCAATTAATTAAATGGGTATTTCACCAAAACACAAAAACACCACATGTTCCCTTTAGAGCTTCAGCTAATTTCTTCATTTTAAGCAAACCACACAAGTCATCATGTGAAAGTAAAGACTGCTGATTACAAAGATGTCTGTCTCATCACTGTGCAACGAAAACTTGGAGCAACAAAACACTTCACAAAACCATAAATCATGTCTTACTTTAGCTGTTTTCTGGTTAAAAGTTATATTCCAGTTCGAAAAAAATGCTGCTTTAAACAAATGATCTGCTTGTTTACAAGCTTTGGGTTTCCTTGTCTTTGGAACGTTATTGGTGTTTCTCTGGTTAATTTGGGCATTATCTTTTTATTCACTGGATTGGTCTAAAATGGTGTCGATCATAAAAATCAACCAAATGGTTTCCGAGATACTTTTTTGTAATCAGTGAAATATATTTAGTGTTCCAGTTTGGTACCTGAGAAAGGTGAAAATGCACATATAAATGGTTCTGCCTGGACATCGCAGTCTTAACTCATTTGTAGAACTGATCAGGTTCACTCTTTTAGCTTCTACTTTTGTACAGCTACTCATCAGATATTATTTAACAGATTCCTAGATAAAAATGGGCTGCTATTTTATTATTCAAAAGTTATTTTTGCTCTAAATATAGTAATGTTTTGGCAGAGCTAACCATTTACATTTTCCACTGTGTTCTATGTGAATTTTCCCTGACACAGTAACACTTATTTAGATTCCAATACTTCTGAAATATCTGACATGTCTTATTTTTCTTCTAAGACCACACCAAGATCATACCTACAACACTTGTAGTTATAAAGACATAATTAATTTATTTTGGTTATGTCATTTCAAACAGGAGGCAGACAAATTAGGCCTTCTGATGAGAATATTCCCTTAGCAAGTGTTGCTGATCTAAATATTAGCTGTTGGATGTATGTGTTTAATCAAAGTGGACTGTCATTTACATTTTCAGCCATCAAGATATCAGGACAATTAATGAGGTTTAGCACAACTTGCACTAATCGCTAATAAATGATGATAATATTTTGAATCATAATTATTTTACAAGAGTTGTGATTGTGTCAGACCTACTGTAGGTCAAATGGAGGTGTGTATATGTGCAATAACATTGGGCCACAGAGCCAAGAACCACAAAGAATCTAAAAATAGTGTTCCAGCAGTCTGAGGAGCATTGGCCAATGATGCTCGCATACAGGCTGCTCGGCCATATTTCCGACCAGCTGCAGAAATTCAGACACAATGATCCATGAATCCTGCTGCTCTGTGATGTGTTTATAGGGAGGTGTGTGTTATATGTGTGTGTGTGTACACATATGAAAGGCCATAGCTCAAAACTTGAAATATGTCCATGTAAGATAAAGACCTTCACTCTGAGACAAATGTAGTGAATTGTTTTCCTTGCAAAAAACAAATGAATACACAAAGACACGTGCACAGGTGGAGATTTCAAACAGGTGTGACCGTCTTTATGAAGAAGGCCCGTCACTAATGCAGTAGTTTTTTTCCTTTCCTTGTAACTGGGCCACCGATACACACATTTACCTGCACAGATATTCGCACACATCTTTGCAAGGTGCATCCCAGTTTCCTGTGGTTGTTGCACAGGCTCCAAAATTTCATGTTCAAATGTCTGTTTACGCGTTTAGATCAAATCCTGCGGGACATGAACTCTCTTCTGGCTTCTTTCGTTTTTTAACAGGACACTCAGGGCCTCATTTGTTCTTGGGTGTCTTGGGAGAAATGATGATGGAAAAAAAAAAGGGAGAGGGAGCCCTTACACTGTCACACGGGTCAGCTTTAGCTCATATTTGTGTCCTGTATCTGTTCTTCCTGTGTTCCAGTCCTTCTGCAGACATCCGCCTGGCTGGTAGCAGCTCCCCATGCATTACCAGGAGGAGGATCTGGGTCAATGTGCTCCTCCTCCTCCCACCACTTTGCATCCTCTTACTGCCTCCTTGTTTATCTTCTGTTCCATCCGCCTCCATCTTATCTTCGTCCATGTCTTTTTCTTGTCTGTCTTTGTTTAATCTTGGAGCCAATAATATCAGAAATTCAATCTCTTCGCTTATCGTTTTATGTTCCTTCATTTTACGCTCCTCATCTTTCTCTGTGCTCCCGCTGGGTTTTTCCTGGTGTAGCATTAGGGTGGAGGTAATTACCGACGGTGAGGCTTAGCTGGGGCTTATCATACTGTTCTCTCCTACCCCTAGGATCTGTCTCCCCGTTCTCTTTCTCATTGAGTTTCTCCTTTTTCCCCCACAAGGACCCCATGGTGATTCTCCTTTTGGAAGGGCATTGGGTTAAGGACATTCAAAAGCTCAAATTTTAATCCAACTACTGTTTTCGTTTTAGCCTCAGAGAGGCTTGTGTTGACTTTTGTTGAGCTGTGTTTTATCAAGCCCAAACATACCCTGAATAGGTTGAGAGAGTGACAATGAGTATACAAAATAATATAAGCGATACCTATAATATAATGCTGGCATACACATGCTTTTTGTATATCATTTTTATTAACCTCATTAATTAGTCTGACTTATTTACTTGATACAAAAAAATAACTAACATATCCACATGCACCTTCCTTGTATGGACATCATCAATTTTTGTATCATCATTATTATTATTATTTAAAAAAAACAACAACAAAAAAAACAAAACTCTGCTACAACAATAATTTCCCTCTAAGAGGGATAAATAAAGTATTTTTCATTTCATTTCATTATGAACCCTGCAGACTTTAAGCTCCTTAAAGGAATTAAAACAGTTACATCAGATCATCATACTTGCACAATGGGTTTTGTGGGAGGTAAATTTTCTCTAAATGAAACCTCACGACTCTCCCACGCTCTCCTTGCCTTGTATCTGAATATCTTGTCACTTGGATACGCAGCATCCCTGCTTAATTCCCCTTGTGTGTGTGTGTGTGTGTGTGTGTGTGTGTGTGTGTGTGTGTGTGTGTGTTTAAAGTTCAATCACTTCTCACACCATTATTAAGTTCACTGTTTGCTTCACATCATGACTGTTTGTGTTTCTCATGCGTACATGTGAAAAGTCAGGTGTTTTTTTGGTGTGATCATGCATGCTCATAAGCGTGGATGCGTTCGTGGAGCTGGGACCCCCTTGAGTTCTCATTATGGCGAGTGTGGATGGCCGAGTTCAGGCCTAACATCTGTCTCTGAGAGTGAAAGGGGCCCCACACCAAGCTCTTTGCCGGGAAACATCCTGCGAGGCCAGGCTGCTTTATGCTGAATAACGAGCCACACAGCGGCAACTTGCTCTGCAGAAAAAGTTGTTCTCTCAACATCATCTCATAAATGCAAATCTTGTCTTACTCAAAGCATTTGAAGCATCGCGCTGCTGAGAAATATGTCCTTCAGAGAAGAGCCTGCTATCCTCATCTGTTGCAGCACTTTATATTGTTTCCCATTTGTTAGGACATAAAAATTTAGACCCTTATATAGGCAGCAGATAAAATACATCTTTGAATAAGAAGGAATATATAGATGAATGCATTTATAAACACTTAAACTGTTCCAGGGGCTGAGTAAATTAAGATTTACTGCTTTCTAAAATAGTGCTTGTCTAAATAAAAAAAAATCAGTTTCTGTTCATGAAAGTGTATGTTTGGATGTCTGAAGTGCTTATCAATTCAAAATTCAGATAAACACAACCATGTCACTTTATTTGGGGATGTTGAGGAATGAAAATATCTAAGTTCGCTGGGTAGAATAATCCAGCCTCCTCAACTCTATTCATCTATTCATCACCCAAAAGTCAAAAGATTCTTTTCTCCTGATTTTGTCCTTTGCTACAAACAGAAGATTGCCATTAGAAGTTTTTTACAGCAGTTATCTCTAGACAGAAATGGGCTATGTCGTGCTTTACTCAACTAGGAAATCCGACTTCTTAGTGTTTTCATCTTTTCCAAGTCTGAAGTTGGACAGATGTTCAAAAGTAACATCTGGGACTTGCAGATGCCTGTTTGAATTCATATCAAGCAATTTGAACACACATGAAATACCATTACATATGCATGCATTGCAACTACACAAACATTAATGCTCTGCACACAGACTTTTTCACCCACAACCCTTCAGATGTGATCATTTTGGTCCTGGCCATATAAATTGTTAAATATGTGAGCATGCATCACCTGATGTGCACTGATCTGCTTGTGTCTGAATGTGGAGTTCACAGCTTCTCAAAGTTCAACAAATACATGCATGTATTGGCAAAATTATCTTGCAACATTAGCTACATATCTGAAGTCATTTAGGGATTGTCATCAACTGTTCTCAGTAACCATCCTGTTTAGCCTTCAGATTTATATAATTTTTAGTGGCATTGTGGTTTTAAAAAATGAGAAAAACTTTTAAAAGGAAATGCTTTCAGCTTCAAGACAGATGGCTGGAAAAGTGAAAGGGCAAAAAAATATCCTCAAATGTTTGTTCTCTCGAATAAAGACAAAGCAAAAAATAGTCGTCAGAGAACAAGCACGCATTTTAAAAAGTCATTTCAATGAGGAGTATTAGTTTAAGGAGAAATGTCGTCTTAACTTAGAGGAACACAAACTACAACAAACTGTAGCTTTAATATTTCAAGCAACCATATTAAAATAATATGACAAGACTCTGCCAGGAATCCGTTTCTTCTTGTGAGATTTAAGTTTGCTTCTGTCTCTATTTTTTGTTATTTTGTATTTATAATACAATAAAATCTTTGTGAGTTCTTCCTCATCCTTCCTCTTTTTATATCAACTCAAGCAGAAATGTATTCATATTTTCTCGTATACTTTGATTTATTTTCATAAAGCTGAACACGAGGCACATGGAGAGATAGGAGCTAAAGGGGCTGGAGCACCTGCCCTTTTTGCCCCTAGACCCAAAGTGCCCTTTTCTCAAGGCCCCCCCCCCCCCCGGGCAAGTTTCCTGTGACCTTTCACAAGAACAATTACTGTTATTAGTAATTTATAATAAATGAGCTGCCACCCGCCATTCCTTCAGCATGACACTTCACCTAAATTCTGCTGTGACCTACGAAGCTGGGAATCCTGTAGGTAACTGATACTCTATTCGGTCCTACAAGGGCGCAATCCAGCAGGTTTTCAGTATTCCTGCTTCCACACACCTAAGACAAATTAAGTGGATGTAACAGCCAATCAAGTTCTGCACAGTGACTCAATCATTTGAATCAGGTGTGTTGAAGCAGAAACCTGCTAGATTGCGGTGCTGTAAGGCCTGACATAACAAACTGGTGCAGTAGGTGGCAGTATGCACCTGTTTAAGTTGGGTTCAACTGGTTATTAAGAAGAAGAAACGCAATGTAAGCCGCAGTAGAGTGGAACTGAGATCGGAGAGCTGGTCAGAGGTTGTCAGAGCACCCAGTGAAGTCAAAGAATCGGTAAGTGTTTGAAATAAATGAAGTGTTCGTTGATTAATATTTTATGTGTTTACATAAGAGCCTGCTAAATGAGGACAAAAACTATGATATACTCGTTTTTTCTCACTTTTCTGACTTGGTGCCCCAGCTATTGAATGCTACTGGATGCTATGTGTCGTAGCCAGCACGTGCTCGTCAGTAGGCTACATGAATGAATTGACACCGTTACTCGGCTACCCATGCCACGCAATGTGTGCACACAGCCGTAAAATAAACGTTACTTTTTCAGTTAGGGGTGTTTCAAATAATTACTCTTTCCACCATTACAACACTGTTACCTTACTGATTATAATAACGCAACGTCAATATAACCCAGCACACCAAGCTGTCATCTAACCGGGGTTTTACAGAGAGAAATTGTTTCACAAATACAGTCATGCTGATTGACTGATGAATAAAATGTCATGGCTGAACAAGAGACGCACGTGGCAACATTGAGTCAAAGGAAGAGTTTTAAACTGGAATCACAGATATCACTACTTAATAAGTTATGAGAAACATTTATGACCAGAAACAAAGAAGCAGTTAGTCACATGAAGCACTTCTCCAGAGGAGACGAAGGCACATTATTCAGCAGCCTAAGACTGGAGTAGATTATTTTCCTGTTAGTAATTTGTTTTCCATTTCATTCATAAGATGCAATACTCACTTTTATTATGAAATAGATCAATAAGCATATGAATTTGCAGTTCTGTTAAAGGACTTATAGGCTATTTGAATTTTTTTTTTTTTTTAAAAAGTAATGGAATAATTACTTTCCTTAGTAATTGGTTAATTTTAAAATGTTGGAAATCTGTACTGTTACTTTTTATACATAAATAACATAAAATAGTTCCGAGATTTAAGTGCATTTAGCAAGCTTTGTGTAAAAAAAAAAAGAATAATTTGTTATGAAATGTTTACCGTGTGGGACCATGGTATAATCGGATTAAACAACTCTGACCCGTACATCATACAGTTTTGCACTTTGTGGTGTTTTAGACTCTGCGTCGTGCATTAAAACCGTATAATGCATGGGTCCTCGTTGTTTAATCCTTAATTCATTTTCTATTGATAGTCATAATTTATTTTTTTGTGCAGAGGCATATTCAGCAAATAAAAGAAATGGCTGTATGAGGCAGATAGTTAAAAGATGATTAACAGTTACCAGCAACACACGTTACACACACAAGTTTGAATCCTAATGCAGAGTGGTCCGCCACAGTAAGGGACTTTCTAGAAGAATACTGAAATTAATTATGTTTAGTTGGCAGAATTTGGCCTTATTTTTATAGTTTAAAAGGTTAATCTCCATTCTCCTTTGTTTAATTTTAATTATAATGAATATTATTATGTTAATACCTCCGCCTTAGCAGAGGTTGTAGTAGTAATAATGATAATATTGATGATAGTTATTATTGTTGTTGTTGTTATTATTAGGCTATAATTGGTACATAGGTACAGCATGTAGCCCACAGATTAAGAGAGATGAACCTGTTGAATTGCACAATGTTTCATGTCGTTTACTACCAGTTTTACGTGTTAACAGTAAGCTTGATAAACACACCATCTTCATACTGGAGCTCCGTGTCTGTTCGGTGCATGAGACATGAATATGTTGAATATTTTTGACGTGACGTTGTCAACGACAACGCTGCTCAGATGTATTCACGTAGGTATTGAAACTTATTAGACCCACTGGATACAGCTTAAAACTATAAATGTGCGAAATGCAAAATAACTAGCTACTAAAGCAACCAACAAATGAAGTGAACCTAGATTCCTGTTCTTGCCACTCTCTTTAATGTTTTATACTTAATCAGGCTGGATGTACCTGAGAGAACACAAGGCAGGCTGAGTAGCACTTTGTTTTTTATAAAATAAAACCATTGTTTGAACCTTTTCAATCAAGA
>JAOXYM010000009.1:5970025-5980947 GCA_028567055.1 Leptatherina wallacei
GTGACTTAGAACATTGTAAGAGACTATTCCAAGGACTTATAAAAGTGATTTTTGCATAATATGTCTCCTTTAAAACATCCACCATTATCCCTGTACCAAAGAAGACCAAATCCAGCCTGCTTAAACGACTACCGCCCTGTAGCATTAACATCTGTGGTGATGAAATGCTTTGAGAAGCTCATCAAAGAATTCATCTGTTCATCTCTGCCTGGCTCATTAGACCCCATCCAATTTGCCTATTGCCCCAATAGGATAACTGATGACCCATGTCCTTCACTCCACCCTCTCCCATCTGGACACTGGTAAGGGGGAATTATGTACGCCTGCTGTTTATTAACTACAGTTCAGTGTTTAACCATTGTTCCCCTCAGACTGATCATCAAGCTAAAGGACCTGGGGCTGAGCCCTTCTCTCTGCTCCTGGGTCCAGAGTTTCCTGACTGACAGACCACAGGTGGTGAAGTTGAAAATCCACATCTCCAGCTCACAAACCCTGAACACTGGCATGCCCCAAGGCTGCGTCCTGAGGCCTCTGCTCTACTCCCTTTAAACCTGGAACTGCACAGATACACAGCTCCAACATCATCTTGAAATTTGTGGATGACACAGTGATGGTAGGCCTGACCTCCAACAACAACAAGACATGGTGGAGCTGCTCTCTGTGGTGTATGAACAACAACCTGGACCTGAATGTCTCATAGACCAAGGAGGTGGTTGTAGACTTCCGGAGGGAGAAGCAGAGGATCCACTACACTTCACACAACATCAATCCTCCACATTCCCTGTGGAGAAAGTGACTTGTTACAGGTACTTGGGAGTTCATATTGCCCAGGACCTATCATGGATTACACACATCACCACCATGGTGAAGAAAGCAAGGCAGCGCTTGTATCACCTCGGAAGGCTGAGGAAATTAAAAATCTCCACTGTGCTGCTGAAGTCCTTTTACTATGCCACAGCAGGGTCTGTGCTCTCCGGGAACAGCACTGCCTGGTACGGTAACTGCAGCTCCCAGGACAAAAAGGCCCTGCACAGAGTGATCCAGTTCGCCAAACGCATCCCAAGGAGAGCCCCGTCCCGTCTCTAGGACATTTACACCTGGCGCTGTAGGCAGGTCCTAGGCAAACCGGATCACAAAGGACATCCATCACTCCAACCACAAACTGTTAGAGTGGTTGCTGTCTGGCAAGTGACTCCGCTCCATCATGGACTGAGCGGCTAAGAAGGAGCTTTTTCCCCGAGGCCATAAGGATCATAAACACTTACTGTATATGTATATATAATTACTGTAATTGTACATACAACCCTTATACAATTCTTGTACAGTTATTGTATTCTCTCTCTCTCTCTCTCTCTCTCTCTCTCTCTCTCTCTCTCTCTCTCTAAAATTAGAATTTTTTTTTTTTTTTTTTTTTTTTTTTTTTTGCACAGTTGCTGGAGTAGTTGCAACCATTATTTCACAGCTGCTAAACTTGTACATTTTATGCATGTGACAAATAAACCTCTTGACCTCTTGATAAAGCTAGCTATTTTGCAAGGAAGCCACAGAGCCGAGATCTGCTAATGCACAGCGGAGCTGTACACCCTGTACTTGTCTTCCAGGCACTGTACAGGACAGGGAGCATAGAAAGGAAGGTACAAATGCTATTTAAAGCCTGAGTGACAGAGCCGGAGGACATACACAAAAGCCAGCAAGGGAATCTAAGTAAAATGCGATTGTAAGATGAATGTGGGTATGAAAGAGAGAGTGGTGAAATCTTTTCAATACAAGCAGAAATACATCTGCAGTGAATGTGCACTTCACTGTCTCCTTTGTTACAAACTGTGGACACACGCATGCAGTTACTCCTTGGCTCCCCCACCCATTTGAGGATAACAAAAAAGTAAAATGGAAGTTGGTGTTGTGAGTTTCAGGGACTGTAACGATGTCATCCGTCTCCTGTCATCAGTGACAGTGTAAAGAATTCGCCATGCTGCTGTTTACGAAGGTGGTACAGATGTTGGTTAAAGTTTTATGGTTCTTGATTAACATCAGAAAAGATTCATCTGAGCCACTGCATCTTTTCCTCCAGCGGTGTTTGTGAGCAGACGCAGGGCTGATGGATGCCTGATTGTGTTTCTGAACGCCTCAACAATGATATCTCACAAATTGAACCAACAAGGCTCTTGTCATTTTTAATAATGTACACCAGGCACCACATGGGGAAGGATTCAGCAATACGTGTTTGGATTTTGCCGACACAATGACAGTGGTAACACAATTATCGTCCTCCCTGTCCTTCTCTACAAGCAGCCAGTCGCATCATTTCCACTCCAGTAGCATGTTATTACAACACATCCTAAGCTGCGTGGTGTTATACCCTCATTTTGACACATTTGGAACATTAGAAACAATCTCACATTAAAGATAAAACACACCTGTTGAGACAGGAGAACATCAACATCTAGCTAGGACAAAGTAGGGCTCATATTCCACAATGTTTAAAATGTTGCCTCCATGTAATTCAGCACATTTACAAGACAACACCTCATCTAATGATTACTACAAACCTGGGAGCAGTTTATTAATTTTATCCATCTCCATCATAGAAAAATATTAACTTAGCCACGCAAAGGACAATCAACTGTGTTATTGTCCTTGAATGTAGCAGTTACTTCTGCTGAGGTGTTGGACTCATAAAATAGAATTAAACAAGGGTCCTGTTCTTGCTCTGTAATCTCTGGGGAGGGACAAATCGGGCGAAATGTGCTTTAGCTAATGCGCTAGCCTTCACTGTGCTAGGATAATTGGCCAGCTGGAAGCATTAATGTGAAACCGTGCAGTTCTCCTCCTTTTCCTCAGTTAAACCAGCAAAGACTGCACCTCTCCTTTTGTAATGGAATTAATAGAAAAAAAAGAAAAGAAAATGGCCTGGTTTGAGAATTAAGGAAATGTGATATGAGGTCTGCAGTAATTAGGGCCTATAGAGTGAAGCGCTTAATGTGAAAAGATTCCCATGTCGACCAGCCGTTATTAAGATGGGTTTTCTACCCCTTGTTCCTCCCTATGATGAAAAGCTTTTATTGTTCCACTGCATTATAAAGAATGAGGGGAACCGGAGGAATCGGCATCAGCTGATGAAAAGATTCCTTGTGAAAATTGCTACCTCTGCCCAAAAAAAAAGTTCCATTTCATCTCAGTGCAGCACCATCACTCTCCCATTTTTACTCTTCCCTCTTCCTGCCTTCCCATCCTGACTTTAACTGCCTGATATGTGCAGCAGAGTTGCATCAGAAGCGCTGCAGAAAATTCACAGGAAGGTGCATAAAGTTTTTTTGTGGATGCATTGTAACCCCCTGAGATGTGCAGCACAACGGGTGTCAGTGCTCCTCAGAATGAGACAGTTGCACGTCGCCTTGTTTCGCTGAGCTTTTAAGAAATATTTGTGTGCTTGTGGGGGTTTATGTATATCTGAGCTGCTTAGCATTATTGTGTGCCACCTTTTGGCCGACAGCCTGCCATCTCCCATAGGATGTGGCATTCCTTGCTGCGGTGCCTGTTTCAGAAGGAGCATTGTAAACTGGCCTATTTGCCGCCTCAGTTACATAAAATAATTTTCTCCAAAGCTTGATACAGTGATGTGATTAACACTGAAAGCCTTAGTCCATGCTGCAAACTGAACAAGCTCCAATGCTTAACAAACTATATTACCCACAGCTTTCTTTTCATGAGCAGAGTGGAAAAGTGATGGCAGCAGATAGACAGGTTGCACTGGCAGGCCACTCAGCATCTGGACCGGAACAGTTTACAGATTGTATTATAGTGACAGGCATCATTACATGGAATCCATAATAGAGTCTGTGCCTGCAAATGACAACTCTTGTTGCAGCATCTCCTCCATGCATTTATTCAAAAAGTTTTGCCCAAATTATATTTGGGCACCTGAATGCAGTTTGATGCTACCAGTTCAGTTAACAAGTGATGGTGAGAAAGCACTTGTGAAAGGGACAAGGCAAACCTGGCTGTGAAACTGAGGAAAATTATTAGTGTCAGTTTGTGCATATGCCAATGCATATAGCTTTATGTGTGTCTGTGTGTGTGACTAAGGCAGAGGCTTTTTGTAATTGAAAGCAGGCCATAAATAATCCAACATGATGAGGAAGATGCTGAACAAAACAAAAAGGGGTCCATTTATTTTCCCTCAATGGTAATGGAATGCTGCAATCGAAGATTTGCATTAAATCTTGGGATGAAACGGAATTAGGAGCCTGGATGATGATGTGTGTGTGAATGTTACACTTCTTATACCAATTTTGTTACTGCATAGTTTGTCTGAAACAGCAAATTGAGGTTTCATAACTGAGAGGTGGTGTCATATTCCATAATGAAGCACAGCCCTGCCATGACTTGTCATGAGATGATCATGCCGACCTTTTTTCCTCAAGCTGGAAAGGTGACCAATATTTAATTGTCAGAGAGAATGCAGTACTTTTTATGTTGTGATTCTTGCATTCTGCCCTGAAAACAAGGATGCAACCAGAGCTATGATGAGATATTTTTTTATTCTTTGCATTAATTACATAAAGGTAGCTTTCAAACATGGTATTTTTGACACTTGACAATGCTTGACACAATACAACTCTGCTCAATTATCTAGATTGCACCTTTTCAAGGGTTAATGGTATGTGTAATAACAAGCTGCAGATATAGATTGTCGCTTTGTCACCTGCTGGTGTGTGAGCAAACCTACGTAGCTGCTCACAAGTGTTGAATACTGTGATGCCTTCAGAAAAAGAACTAATGGCTGTTTTAATTAAATGAACATTGTTCCACTTTGTGTTCTTTTTTTCCAGCAATGCATATTTTGATCAAGCAGATTTGCTGTGGGATGTAGTTGTTCTTTATTGAAATTGGCTGTGATTTAAAGTGACATTTTAAATTGGACATTTAAATCTGTGCTTGGATCCACATCTACTTCACGGCATCACCTAGGACACTATGAATGGTCTTATCCGTACTAATTAAGCCCTTAGAAGACAAAAAAAAATAAAAAAGCAAGACTCGCTCCATGTAGCAGAGCTGCTACCTGCCAGAGCAGTCATGGTACTCTTACCTCTATTTCCATTCCACAAGCCATTACTTGTGGCTGCAGGAGATCAATCTTTAGAGATCTGAGGCCTGACTGCAATGTAAAACCTTTCTTGATGTCTAGAGCTATGAATTTGACCCTCATGGCGTTACTGTGCTGTGTTCAATTTTCTGCTGTGCTCCTCACTTGTTCATCGCGACTAAAAAGAGTGGCGGCTGGGGCGGTATTTATCTCCTCGCAGGACAGATGAGGGCTTTTTTTGCCTGGGTCGGTGACACCCAGCAGGACTGAGGGAGACGCCTGGCCGATGCTTCATCAGATCAAACGTGTCCTAAACATTACCGCTATGGAAGCATCAGCAGGTCGTTTTTATTCTCTCCTGCCTGACTGGTAATTGTTTGATTACTGGCGGCAGGTGGGTCATTAGAAAGCAGGAGAAGATTGACGAGGCTGTTAAGCAGGGGAAAGTGAAGAAAAGTGCCAAATCACTGTTTTATATAGACGTCACTGCAGACTGCAACAAAACAGTGAAGGTTATCGTGAACGTTACTCAGATCAGTGTAAGGCAGTAAAAGCACTTCAAATGGCAGGATTAAGTTTATTGAAAATATTCGTTCTTTACTTTTATGGTTGTGTGTGATAGTCAACAAGGAGCCTCATGGAAAATGGCACAGGTTCATACGCACATCACTTACACATTGAGTCATTTAAAGCTTATTGCTCCCAGAGGAACAACTGCTATAAGACTGCTGCAGGGAGGTAAACTTATCTGTGTTTAAAGAAGCATTTAAAAGCTATACATGAGAGAATCTCTGTTCATTTGCATGCAGTGATATTACTTTAAGAAAAGTTGTGTGAGATTAAAAATGACTTGACTGCAGTTTTTGGAGAAAACATGGTGAGATTGCTGAGACTGCTGTTGCCATGCTTCCCACTAACTACTTAAAGTAAAAGCGGAATCCATCAAAGTAAAATGTGTAAACAGTGCAGAAGTATGAGTAGTTATTGATTACCAAATATCCATAAGCTAAGTTCCAGTTGCAACATGATCACATGGCAACATGTATAAATAGCATGTCAATTCATGCACTTTACTTTTGTGGTATCACTTCAAGTCTTTAAAGTGTATCTACACCCCCTGCTTTTAAAATAACCCCCTTTTAATAAGAAGGGTGGTGGCGGGGGGGATGATGCGAACACTCAAGGAAGGATTTATTCCTTGGTCAGCTCAGTGGATATCTGACAGATAGTGATATGGATTCTACATTTACTTCTTATCAAAGGCTTCACATTTACTTAAATAGGATCACATTGCTGATAACTGGACAAGTTTGACACTAAGCTTCCTTCATAAGAAGGTAGCTTGAGTGGTCAGTTTGACATTTGACATAGAGAACATTACTGATTATGAGCATAATTAGAGAAAAATCATTTTACATTATATTTTTTTCATAATGTATGGATGTATTTAACATATTTAAAAATGTATATACTAGTTCTTACCATAACAATTGCCTCTGGAAGGTCAACAAGGATTTGCAGGCCACTCTTCAGCTCCAGGGTCTTGAACATCAATGTCTCCAGCGTGGGTGAGAGAGTGCCATGGAAACAGTTGTCCTCTCCCTGCAGAATGTCTAGGGCTACTGTTAGTGGCTTCATTGTCATACATTACTCTCTGAGCAACTGATCTCTTTCTGTAATGGCTTTCAACCCGAACTTGGAGGATATGGTGTTCAGCTCGACTAAAGAGATCTCACAGATCCGAGCAAGGGCATCATAAAAAGAGTTCCATCTTGTAGTGCAAGGGACTATCAGCTTCCTTGCAATGACATCATCCACAGTCTCTGCAGCCACTGTCGAACGGCTAGCCTTGTTCCATAAGGCTGTGCATTTTGTCGTAGCACTTCTATATACTGCTTTTGTTTCTGGTCTTGACAGAATCCACTTATCAACATCAGTACATGAAACAAGATTTAATGTGTGTGTGATGCACATCTCTGATGTGGTGGCAAAGTAATCACATCATCATCATTGTCATAATCACCAACACTTTTGCAAGACATCATTAATGTTAATAAAAGTCACCTCATCCTCCTCGACTGGCTGATACTTTTTAAAGGCCATGACAAAATTAGAGCCATTATCCATGACAGTTGATGTTATTTTGTGGGAAATGCCATCGGATGAGTGAATATTGTGAAGCTCAGTTGCAATACTATCATGGGTATGCCCTTGAATTGCATGCCGTGGCAGCTTTCCTTCATTCCATGCTTTCTGGATGTATCCAATGTGCAGTCACGCCTAGATAGCTTCTATTATGTGCAGTCCAGATGTCTACAGTAGTAGAGACATATTGTAACTGTTCAAATCTTTTCTTGAACTCAACGTTCATTTTAGCGTATTCCGCATCAATGTATTTAGAAAATGTCTTTCTGCATGGCAGACCGGCTCCTCCTCTCCTTGGTATTTTGCCTTTGGGAGCTCTGAAGGAGTCTGGATCAACTGTTGACAACGGCAGCATGTTTTCTACAATAGACCTGCCTATCAATTCATTAAGTTCTGTCTGTGTCACAAGGTTTTGTGGAGCTGGTGCAGAAAGATCCAGCTTTTGCTGCTTGGACATCGTGGCTCAGTGTCCTTCTTTTTTAGCGGAGATCACATTAACAGCACCTGGCTGAGATTTTCCTGCCAACTGCAAACACTGCCTTAGAGGATCATGCAGTAAGGTGCAGTCTTGGTTCTACAGCCCATAAAAGTACAAATCTGGGCCATTGTAATAAAATGTTCAGAAAAAAGTACTCTTTGCATCTGGAAAGGAGGGCATGGGAAGGGGGCGAATTTTCTTTTTCTTGTGACATAGAGTCCTAAACGGTCACCTCTATAGGTTTGAGGGTAAAGAACTAAACCTGGTTTGAACAAGTATGTGGCATTTTGAGTCTTTTTTTTTAAACCCACAAAATTGGGATAAAAAAGATTGAATTAAAAAATTCCCATTTTAACAGCAGCATTGGTGACTTATATGACAATATAGTTATATAATGTTTACAGCTCAAAAACTTATTTTACTACCCCTGCATTACCCCTTTAAAATAATATGGCAAATGGTTAGAGTTAAGGGTAAAGTATCATCCTCCCACACATATGTATGTTTAGCATAGGCCACCACATTGAAACCTATAATAGTTTCACCTTTTAAAGAGAACAGGTTGTGAGTTAAGGTTGCCGTGGTGAGGTTAAATGCAACATTCAGTTTCTCTCACATTGAAAATGACTGAAATTATGTCTTCAATTGTGGTTATTTAAGAAAAAAAAACAATTGCTTCAAATAACACAGCTGTGCCACAGCACCGCAAAGCTTTCACACACGTTTGTGTTACAGATGTGCATGTGTGGACGTGCAAAAGATTTTATATTGGATTGTGTGGAACAGTTGGCAGTATTCCTGTTAGTTGCAGGTGTATAGCTCAACACATGTACCTCTATTGGTTTTGAGTCACCATTTGATAGAAGAAAAATGTATTTGGTTTACATAAAAAAACTAACAAGGTTCAAAATACTAGCTCTGAATGTTTTGAGCATTCGTTTTATCAGGGGTTGTTTCACAATAAATCATAGATTATAGAAACTTCACTACTGAGTAAATTCAGAATGATTGCCAAGGTGACTGTTCTGGTATTCAGAGCGCAACAAGCATGCTATGCCTTTTGTGACATGTTCTTTAAAACAATCCAAGACAATAAAATCTCAACTTAGGACTCTTTGTGATCATTGGCTAGACGAGATGCAATTTTTACTTATTTATAAGCAGATTTGGATACAAATTTAAAGACTGATTGCCTTGAAATATTTTTCACAAGTGGGGCTTTATCCAATTTAGAAGAGAAGAGAAAATGTTTACATGAATCTATTTCTGAATGTAGATCCAGTTTTACTCTCGGAAATGAAAGATCTGTGATAATGTCAGAACAAGGAGACGTTTTGTCGCATTGTAGGTTGAAGTGTTATCTACCAGTCAAGTCCTGGTGAGCTTCGTGAACCTCGTAAACTGCACCGACATGCCATCTTGTATCTTGACTGTCAAGATGGTGGTATTTTGGATGCCCTCTGGCCTTTAAGAAGTATTATTTCTAATGGATCAAAAGGAGCTGTTTGCATTTCCATTTTCAGTTCTGCTTCACTTTTAAGCTTGACGAGGCTTCTTTATAGAAACAAAACCCCTCTTGGTTCCATCACATGCTCCAAACTATGGCTGTACATTTCAGTGTACTCATCTGGACACACACACGCACACACCCCACTGAGATGCTTTAAAAGTCCCCAGAGAATTGGCTGTGATTATTGTGGCCACTGTGATTGCTATCATTGTCTCCCATCATGGCCATTATCAACAGAGCATTTCCCTGTGCTCTCCTTTCAGCTCAGCACTCTGTTTACCCTAATGTGAGCGGGGGGGAAAATAACAGAGCACCGTCTTCCATAAACACCTTGTTATCTTTCATTCCTGCTCTAATTTTCTCTCTATTCTATCACTGTGGCTCATTTCTCCGTCTTTCAACGGAGCTCGCGGGGCTGCCGCTCTCCGGCTGAAATAAAATGCAGGTTTTATATTGTTTATTTGTTCTGAAGTCTCATCGTTTTTTGTTAGTCAACATCCAAAGTTTTAGCTGTTGCTTGGAATTATTTTGCCTCCCACCACCTACTTACTCAAAATTACTAACAGGTGCCAATAAGCTGGATTCGGTCCGCGATGCCCACACATTCCTCCTTTTTGGCTCTGATTTCCTTTTTATTATCTTTCTTTCTTTGCCCTCCCTCTCATCTGTGTGAGGCAGCCCTCAGCCAAAGCACTCAGTCAATTCTGCACAAATGGGATTTTTACAATCTAAATAGAGAAGATTGAAATCCGATGGCATGTATTTGAAGGGTGTTAAATGTGTCACTCAGTTAATGCTTCCTCAAACACAAGAAAACGGAGAGATACTAAGTCATATTAAAACTGGATTTCCTGGAATTTCTGCTGGCTCTGTCTGGTATAGTCAATAAACTTTATTGCAGGTTTAATACATGCAACTGTGGCCTGGTTAAAAAGGGAATGAAGCTTTCTTGCCTGCAGATATGTGACTGTATGAATATGATTCAAGGCTGAAACTCGTAGGCCTATGGTTGTCTTTTTGCAAAGTGGTCAACAGCTTTCCTCTGCAATTTATTTAAATATTGGAGTGATTGAGACTCTGTCATGTTTTTACTTTTTTCTTTCTGAAATCCAACACTTGAAGCATGTAGATCTCTTTTTCTGTCAGTCTGTTGTACATTATTCATTTAAAGTTAATATCCACAGATAATTAATATCAGATTTCCACAGCATCCATATTGATAAAGCTCCTTTGCTTTACAGAAGAGCATTCACTTTTTATTTAGAGGTCTCATAAAAAAAAATAATAATGCCACTGTAATTTCCACTAAATAATTATTAACTGGCTCAGATTAATTGGCAAATGGACAAATTGGCTAATCACTCAGAGCAAATATGTACAAACTTGTGAAAATGAGTAGGTGGGTTGAGTTGAGTGGGTTTGTGTGTGTCCATGTGAGTTAGTGACATTTCATCAGACTGTCATCTGTCGTGTTATCACCCTGTCAGTCCTCAAGATGTGTGCGTCAGGAGCTGTGTAAGAATGTGTGAAGGTTTCATGGTGAGATGTGACTGCGCTGTGCAGCAGATAATGCTTGACTTCTTGTGTCGGCGTGCCATTGCCTTGAGCTGCTGTTGCCTATGCGGAAGTACACACACACACACACACACACACACACACACACACACACACACACACACACACACACACACACACACACA
>JAOXYM010000009.1:5996343-6016945 GCA_028567055.1 Leptatherina wallacei
AAAAAAAAAACTCTGCTACAACAATAATTTCCCTCAAAAGGGATAAATAAAGTATTTTTCATTTCATTCATTTCATTATACACTAACTGCAGCCATTCAAAACCAATGTAGCATGGGTGAAATTCACCCACCTTTAGTGGTATAGGGTGAAAAGTGTCTTTTAAAAAGTCCACTGCTGCTGGTTGGGGCGGGTCCCCTGGATGGCCCTTTTCTTTCGTGTTCACTTCTTCCCCGCTGTGGCACCGCGTCTCCAAACATCCTGCAGAGATAAAAAGATATACGTGGCAATCACTGTTACCCTCCTGGCCCCGCAGCCGGCCTCCCTGGGCCAGCACAGAAGTTCCTGCGGCCCAGGGCTGAGTTGTCAAGCCAACGGATCCCAGAGTGGCTGCTGTGCTTCAAGCTCCCGGTCATGCCTCTGTTGTTGTAGTGTCCAGCGGTGCAATCTGCTCCCTATCACAGCAGTGTCTCTCTTTCACTCCCTCAGCTTTACTTGAATGCTGCAGGGCCACTCACACCTGTTCCTGGTTATGCCAAATTAGTTGAGGGTTTGATTGGGCCTCCAGGGGAAGTTAGTACATAAAACACAGCACAGCAAAAACACAAGGTAAAACAATGGCATACAAATAACCCAAAACACTCCAATTAAAACCAATGCACCTTGGCTCCATCACACTTTTCCTGGATCCCCTTCCTGATGTAACTTGAATGTTTATAATCTGCTTGTATCGTCTGCTACTGGAGTACAGTATGACTTCAATGATAAATTATATTGGCGACTGATCAGTGTTTACTGAATCTACAGTTATGTTTATAGCCTAGAATGATATACGTCATTCACATCTCAATAATCTTGGCTTTCCAACGGTGTATAACATGTTAAGGTACTTGGAAGGTAGACTGAATAAAATACATATTTGTCATGTCCACATGGTATGTCTGGTACCAACGTTTAACTGACATCCAACCTAGCATCACATTACTCTAGACTCTAGAGTAGTAGTGGATATTTATGTGCTCTGGCTCTGATCAGCAGTGATTGCAACATAACCCCCGGTGAAAATGCAAATTTTTAATAAGGGTGCTGTTATCCGGGCTGTACGAGTGGACACTCAAACATAATGAACTAGCCTTTTAAGCTTAGAAAATTGTTCCTACTGTATAAGAAATTGTGGTCCAGTACGGCTCATAGATACACTGCAAGTCTAAAAAATATAGTTTAAAAAGCTACTTTTGGCTTGAAAATGGTCCAAGTGTGGAGGAGAGAAGTCCTCAAATTAAATGAGAAAAGCTCCATTGCCAAGCCAAACAGGAAAGGGGATAAAGAGCTCCACATAACTGTTGCATTCTGGATTAAGTTGCACCTGCTTCATCTGCTCATAAGGATTTCTATAAAAATCCAGCAAAGTTCTGTTTTACTGGAAACTAACTTGAAAATATTGCCTCTATATTCATATTATTACGTGTATACTTGTGTAAAGTTTAGAGTTAATGTAAAGTGTTGCACCAAAATTATATAATTTTTTTGTACCTGCAGCTTTGTTATGTTTAAGTATTGTTCAAAAGATGCTTTATGAACTAACAATTAGGAGGATTCCATCTTAAACACTAAAAACTTCCATTTGTGGTGATGAAACTCACATAACTATGCTATACAAAACCGAAGAGATGTTTTAACTTCCTCTCAGAAGATGCAGTTGTGCTACATTTCAACTACTTAACAACATTAAGTGAAAATAACTATAATAAATAATTATATACAGTAAAAGAGGATTCAGTCAGAAAGGGGGAAAAAAAGGACTTTTTGGATGATGAGTCAAGTTCGTAGGATTTTTTTAAATAAATTTTCTTTTATATCAGTTAAGCTATCAAAGAATCTTTCTGCCTAAAGAGGAGTGACACATGAAGATGCATTATAACTAGAGGGCCTGGTGGCGGTTCAGGCTAAATATGGATTATGTCAGGATGAAAATGCACCTATATGGCTGTAAATAAACAATCTAAAAATACCAGCAGCCTTAAACGACCACGAGGGAGGAAAAGTGAGAGGAAAGGACGTCTGCTTTTTAACGCGACTCCCTGTCATGTTTTCTCTTCATCCACTAAACATTATGCAGTTGTCTGGCACGCTGCCAGCTCAACAGATACTCGCTTCAAAATAATATAATATATCGTGTGGGATGCTGGCACAGGATCCAAAACGCATGCGAATACACTTCAAGCTTTAAGCTTGAAGCTGCTGCAACAAAGTATGTGCATATGGGTGAATGCATATATGAATAAAGTCCATGGAGGGATGGAATTGGAATATACTTTTAACATCTTCAAGGTCAGTTAAAGAGGGTCCTCCGTAACTAAACATACACACACTCACAATCACACACCCACTAAAGAAATATAGAGAAATAGCTTGTTGGACACATTTGAATTTCTTTTTTTCATTCTAACCATCTTGAAAACCTGAAGGGCCTGTCTTGTTAATGCAGCCCATTTACCTTTCCTCTGCTGCGGTGGATGGAATTTATGTCAGCATCACACTTCCCCATGTGGAGCATTTTGGGCTAAGTAGTCCAAATAACATGGCTCTAAAAGCCTTGAGAGCAGCTTTCAAAGCTTGGCTTTTACCTTTAGAAGCCTCTCCTGTCCTGGCCACTTTAGTCTCTATTTCCTCCTCACTTTCCGCCTTTTAACCACGTTAGAGGGTCTCTCTCCCATCATGCATCACAGTGTTATCAAAGTCGACCACCCGCAGTTTGTTAATCACACCGATGGAGGTGTGAAATGGAGTGTTCACACTCTGCAATGTGGCACGCTCGCTGTTGCAGCCTTTTTAGTTTGGTTATGGTCGGGCATTTTGGAAACGTGCAGGTGACGGAGGAAGAGAAAATCTGCTCTAGTTTAATTAGAGTTTGTTAGCTTGCCTGTTAGGATGTTTTCAACTCCAATTCCAAATTTGGGAAACAAACTTTTCCTACAAGTTCATTTGTAGCATTTGCTACAGCAGCAGGCTGTAGTTTCTGACTTGTAATAACCAATTCAGCTGACTTCAGGAAACAAAAGTGCCTCTAGTCTTAAAAACTGACGATAGGGGACAGTTTAATCTAATTTGAATTGAACTAAGATGCAAAAACAGGCGCCACTGTGGTGCAGTAACATTTTAAATCATTGCCGCACTGTTCTCTCCCTCTGAGTCCTGTTTGCTTTTTATTTCAGAACATGTTATCACAAAAACAAGCTTCAGCTCCAAAGTTGTGCCTGCAGTGATTAGAACGAGAGGGGTAAGCATGCTGTCAATAGGGCCAATTTAACACATGCCAAGATGACTGGCCTCGGAAAGCTCAGCCAATTGCGCCCAGTTAGGAAAATAACAAGATGGGCGATTTGTTTTCAACCCCCAGCTGGCACTACTGTTTATGGCCAGGGGGCCCGACACTAAGCTATTGCTTGTTATTCGGTCGGGTCATCAGTCTAAACGCTAATTAGAACCGGGTCCCTATCAGCTTCAGTTTACGTACATCTGTGTTCTTGTTGGAATGGAAAAACTAAACAAATGAATAGTCTCCACCTTGAATGACAGGCACTCATATTTACACATACATTATTTGGACATTAAAATGAACTGTCCTCCTCTCAGACTGTTGTAAAACAGCTGCAGCTGAGCAGGAGTGATAACACTTTATTTACCACAAGAGAGGCAACTCGGAGCACCTATAAACCTTTTTCCCAGGCTGGATTAATTACTCTCCATTGTAAGACCATTGTTATAGTGTCTCCTTCAGTCTTATTCAAGTTCCAGGAAGTGAGAAAAAGAAACATACTCAGTTTTGAAATGTATTTACAAAGATATGTTGGCTGTAAATTACATGATGGTTCCTAATCAGCTCTTGGAAGGATTACAGGGTCTCATCTGATTCCAACCTCTTTTTCATTCTGCTCTTCAGTGGGGTTATAAATACTAGTGCAAAGTGAATTGTAATTATATTTTATGAGTTTATCACATTTTTGACTATGGCTCTTACCTTCAGCTGTTTGTGGCTGGCAAGCAGCCATTATTATTTCAACAGCTGATGTATGCTGGGTTTCGTGGATCAGAGGAAAGCACAACTTACTTGACAGCTGGGAGGTTCCAAAATGTCACAAGAGCAAATCTGGAGCAAATATTATCTTTCCATTATACACAGCAAGATCAAAATGCAGCATTGCAAGTTTTAGATGCTCATTTTTCCACAAAGCAAAACAGCTCTCGAAAAAGCATTTCCAATTTCTCTGCAAAAATGTATATGTTTAACTCTAATAAAACATTTATTTATTAATTGGCAGAGGCATGCCACACTGCTATCATCATAGCAGGTAAAACAGTGCAGTCTAAGGCTCTTTAAGCTAACAAAACTTTAAATTTACTACAAACTTTAATACAAATTAGGCATTTAGCTATCAAATTGACTGCGCAGATAGACAAGACCGTTCAAATCAATCTGTACAGAACATGTTTATGAAGAGGTGTAGGTTTTTTTGTTTTTGTTTTGATTTCCTACAAAATTTGTGTTTCATGGACCGGTGGTCAGGAAAGAAAGGTTTGTACTGACTGTTTGGATGAAAGGTGTTTAAAAATTTGAGACGGCCAGCCTAGTGTTAGTTGAGCTGCTGATCTACTGATTTTTATGGACCAGTCAGACCAATAAATGAACTGTCTGCCCAACTGGAAAAATGCCCGGTTTGCTAGATGGCCAGTCCATCCCTGTGCTGAAATAATTAACAGTAAATTAACAATGAAGATACTGAACTTCAATACTTAGCTTGATACAGTTGATGTATAATAAACAACAATAAAAAATTTAAAATTAGCTCATTTACTGAAGACTTTAATCTTGAACTCCTATGCCATGAACAGAATTAAAGGTAGGGTAGGAGATCCTGGAAAAACGTCTCAAGCAAGCTACATTTTGAAAATACATGATTCAAAAGTCCTAACCCCTTTCTTCAGTTTTCCCCTGAAGCCACGCCTCCAGAGCAGAGGGGTTGTTCTGAAGGTTCATGAGCGCTGAGCAGCATCAATTGTTTATTACGGAGCCCAGCAAGTGTCAGCGTTTTTTATTTTTTTAAAGCCAGAGGTAATCCGTGCGCATGGATTATTAAACTGTGCTCTCTGTTTAATAATAAGTGCGCAGGGTTCATAAAACTGTCCTCTATGTTTGCAATCTGTGTGCGCACAGATTGCCCAGGGATCTCAGTTGAGTGTTTGGATTCCATGGCCCGCACCTGCTAGTCTATTGTCATATGTAGACTTAATGCAGTTCCATGTTTTAATGTATAAGTATTTTACACTGAGATAAAAAGTTTAACATTTGCACCAACAGCAGCTAACATTATTATAACACCCTCCTTATCCAAATTGGTTGTCCCCAAACTCAACTGAGGTCTCTGGGCAATTTGTGTGCCCACGGATTGCAAACAGAAAGCACAGTTTAATAATCCATGAGCAATAATTGCAAAACATAAGCTGCTTTCAGACTTGCATTGCGGAATATTTGCGGTAAAGTCTATCCGCTATTTAACCAGAATTGTCTTTTCAAACATATCGCTTCCTTGCTGACTTTTTACGTCCCGGCCACGTTTAGATATCAGGAACATTTTTTGTGCGTTCAGTCAAAACGACGTGCTATAACTTTTCCGCTCTTATGACATGGGGACTAGCCGGTAAATTTCCGCTACAGCTCCGAGATAAGAGTGGAATGTTTGTCTGAATGCAAGTCTGAAAGGGGCTAGAGAGTAATAATCTGTGCACATGGATTTCCACCGGCTTTTTTTTTTTTTTTTTACCGCTGACACTTGGCAGGGTCCATAGTTTTCTCCAAAAGTCATAAAGACATAATGTTGTCTTACCTATCAAGTAGAAATAGGGCCACCATGGCATCACTTTGCAGCCCTTTCTGTTGCCTCAGTTGACGCCACCAATGCACACTCTGCTCTCGCTCTGCTGTCCTTCAGCTTTTTTCTTTGCAGTTGCTTCACCAAAACGGGTTTTCTTTTCTGACTCAATATATAGGCACTTTCTCTGAGATATCCCTTACATTAAAGTTCTGTATCTTGATGTAGTATGCTAGCTAATATAGCTAGCCGAGTTCTGGCTCTCCCTTCGATGCCTTTGTTTACAAGTTCTCCAAGCCTCTGAGCGTGCGATTTCTGCACGCACAGAGGGGGTCGGCAGTTTGAATTTGATAGACGTATCACCATCCAATGTTTTAGAACTTATTTGGCTGCAATCAGGGTATGAAGAGGATGTTAAGCAATATAGTAAAAATTGCTCCTGGAACTGTTTTTCCAAGATCGTCCACACTACCCTTAATGATACTGAAGCATTAGTTTCAGGCTAATCATCGCGGAATAACTTACTTCTCTTTTAGAATATAAAGTCAGAGCAAGCTCCAAGTGTAATTCTGAGGAGATACATTTATTTAACATGTGATCTTGTAAGAGGACTCGTACCTGATAAAGGAGAATATTTGTCAAGAGATGCATGGACACAAACTTTCCTCTGTTCCAGCATATGGTGACTGAGGCTCAATAGCTGTACATTCTCCCTGTTGGAGCCCTCTGATAACTGTTTCTATTATCACTGATATAAAAACACATGACTCAGAAAAGCGTTGTAGACTAAAATACGACAGTAAAATATCTAATGAACACAACTGAAAATGTGACCAAAACAATTCAATCCTTCACACACCCACAAATCTGCTTTCAAGAATTGCCAGTTAACCAAAGTCAAACATTTCATAGGCAAAAGGTGTCGGCGTCTCTTGTGACTGTTGGGTGTAATTGGAATTTTCTGCACGGCAGCAAGAGTGTCAACACATTCGCATGCTGCACTCTATCAAGGCTCTGCAAGGTTAAGAGTTCAGCAGACGAGTTCACAATCATTTCAGACGAGGCTTGCAAGCTTGCACATGTTAACTCAGCAGAGAATACAAAGCTGTGTCTGAGTTGAATTTACAAGTTGAATTTAATACACAAACTGAAAATGTGCACAGACATTACAATGTAAACATGATTCATTCCGATAGCTTCCTTTTCCCCCCTTTTCCACCCATAGTAGAAGCACAAAAATGAATTTTTCACTGTTGAGAACATAGGCATCGTCTTTGAATAAGCTATATACAAGTGATCTTGGGCCATTGGTTCTGTGCTTACTTTGAGATATATATATCTATGTGTGTGTGTGTGTGTGTATATATATATATAATGATATGCAGCTTATAAATAGCCCATGTTAACAAAAGGCACAAATGAATTAGCATAAATTCACTCTAAGTCAGTACAGTCACGGTTAACAGCCCCAGTGATTGTAAAGAAAATGTAGCAATAAAAAAAAGCACTGCAATACCTTAAGAGCTGTTTGAATATTAGAATTTAGCCCCAAAAAAGAACATTCAGGAGTGAAATAGCATGAGGGAGGTCTACCTAGCTACTGAAAATTTAATGATGAGAAATATGGATTCACTCACATGTTTGACTGCTAAACAGATTAAGAATATATGCACATTGCACACTACAGACCACAGCTTCATAATTATGAGCCTGGCAGTCATCAAAGAAACCAGAAAGCTCAAGGATTTGGAAAAATCTTAGAAAAAGTAATTGATGTGATGTTATGTGATGCGAAGAAAACCAGTGGAAAACTATACTGGTGACATCAGCTAATGATTGCTAAAGTTGTTCACACAGCATTGTAAAGGTTCCCATAACATGTCAGGGTATAAAGAAGAAAAAGGTAGTCATTTACTACTGGAGTAATGAACAGGACCTAAAACAGTTTGTAGAATACCAGAGAGGTTGGAATTAAAGGTGGTTAATCAGAAACGATTAACCATTAAATAATAAAAAAAACAGGACTTACAGCGCACAGTTCCTATCTCTATCAAGCTTGAACTCACTACTTCACCATTGTTAAACACCCTAGCCCTCATTTGTCAACTGAACGTCCGACAAAAATCTGTGCGCACAACCATTTCCACGCAAGGTTTGGCATTTATCAACTTGGACGTGAGCGTGGGATACGATCAAATCCCACAACAGGTCTGAGATCGTGTACGCAAGTTTGAGTCAGTGTGGATTTCCGGTGCAGTTCAAAAGACCCTGAAAATAATTATTAAACAAACCTCAAACTGCTCTCTGGGCATAAGCAGCCACATATTCAATACTCAGAATGATCTCATTTGTAAAAAAAAAAGAAGCATATTAAAATGGATTCCCAAAACTAATAAAATAAAATAACTTTGAGTGCACACTGACGCACTCAAAAATTATTTGGGAAAGTAACAGATAATCAGCCTAAGCTTTGACATGACAATTTGCAGCTATTCAATAACTTTTTCAAATAAAATTATGAAGACTTACTGGTCCCTGACTTTTTTTAAAATTACATGAAATTTCATTTAAACTAGTTTTCTTGGGGGATTTAATAGAAGTCTAAACGCAGCTGTCAAAATACACTGGTTGCCGTCTTAGTGTTAAAGAAGAGCTTTCCCAAATCGCCTGTTAGATCTTGACAATGGCAGATATACTACTACTAGAGGAATAGTAGGGGACGCAAGCGTGTCTTCAGGGACTGCAGGGATCTCCTCATGGAGACTTATGATTGGCTGATCAGTCGCTTTCAGCACCTGTTTCCCTGGGCCTCTGAAACGCGAATAATTAAGTGTGTAAGACGTAAGTGATGCTGGATTTCAGCTGCTGCATTTATCAAGGTCCGGTCATTTGTACGCTGGAATTGGTCAGATATAAACATTTCATAAATCATATGTGGCTCCAATCGTAAAATAATTCCTGCGATCAGATGTGCGCTCATTTCTGCGTTCGTTTGATAAATGAGGGCCTCTGTCTCTTATATCATCGTCCTGGTAGTCTGATACATATAGAGACATACAATAGAAGTGGTCACACAAAGTGAATCACTATCTGCTATTAATCTCACTTGATTTTGCTGCTTTTTACATCCCACCCGGAACTTACCAGGAACCACAAAATCTCCAAATACATGATACTGCTGTCTAAAATAAATGAAACACAGCTGTGTCAGTGAAGTCCTGAGTCCTTACCTGCACATGATACACCCAGGCAGTAAAGCTTACTCTGTTAAGTTAGAAAACTGTGGATACTCTTTTTAAAGGCTTAACTTTGCACGACCTGCACCACAAAAATATGCATGGTCATGAAAATGGAAAGAAAAAATAAACAAAAATTATAATAAAAGAAAAGCTGACTTAACCAAAACTATAAAAACCTCACAGTCACCTATAAACCCTGCTGGAACAAAGACAATCCCCCTGGTTTTTCAGAAAAAAGTTTTATTTATTTATTCAATTTATTTTTTTGCCTTTCTCCAAGTTGCATGAAAAGGATTAATTTGTAAGTCTTTTGATAATGATTTACAGAAAATTTCTGCATATACTTCACAAATAACACAACCTTAAAAATTGTACCTTTAGGTGCTTTTTTTTTGTCGTAAAAAAACAGAAAGTGCATGTAATAGAATGACTCAGCCACTGTATCAGTTGGTTTATGGACTACCATTTTGAAGCCTAAAGTTTATCATTTGGCAACTGCTGCTGAATCAGTTTTTAGACATTCATGTTACATTTAAGGGATGACTCTAATTGAGAAATCAAGGATTAATGCAAGTCCTTTGGATGGCAGACATGTTACTTAACTGTGCATTATTTGACCCAGTGATACAGTTGACCATTGTTTCATCAAATGAACCAATGGTCATTTGATGAATTGCACTTTTGTACTTCCAAATTGGCTTCATTTTTCAGTCATGGAGGTTGGAACTTGGTGGAAAGATCACAACTGTTGAATCAGTTAACAATCTGGGGTCACAGAAGAACTTGCGATATTGCCTTTAAGTGGGAACATCACAGCGGAAAATGTAGTTTTAAAGAAAAAATTTAATGTAAGACAAAATCTATCATACTATTAACTTACACTTATTTAAAAATGCCTAATAAATCAAAGCTGGAGCTTCCATTCTGTGCAACCCATCCCACTGTGTACAAGTGAAGATCAGTAATTTCCAAGTGTGAAGATTTGGCTCAATGCTGTAAGAGCTAATAAAATTACACCGTAGGAAAAAGGTCAAATAGTTGATCCTATTAGCTTTCATAAGGAAGCTGACAGTGATGGCTTGCCCCAGAGTGGCCTGACGTGAATCAAAGCAGTGAGGTGGCACCATGAACTGCTGTGGCTGTGCCTGTTAATAGGACCTTAAATCAATTTATGATCTACATTATTTAAGAAGCATTCATCTTTTTGAAGCAGTTATCTGGGCAGCTTGTAGTAATTTACATCACATTGTTCATGTTTGATGTCCTTGACATTGAACAGCTAAGACAAGTCGAATAGTCCCATGTGTAAATGACATTCTCTATAATGTTAGTCAATGTTATCATCATTTCACTTTTGTAGACAATAATCCTTGCTACCTCATCCCTAGTTTACCTAGCTGAATGTAAATGTCACTGGTTCTGCTTTGCCTTGGCAGCTGCACAATTTGCTAATTTTCACATTTGATACAATAATTCCTTCTGCAAACATCCATAATTATCACCTCGGCTCTCCCATCAAGTCCAGAAAACATACATGCTGACACGTTGTTCATTATGGGCTGCAAATGGAAGGGTGGATGACAATACACCCTGATGCACCCATTTATCTGGCATCTCATCACCAAGCTGCAATATTGCTGTGACAAGAGGCCCACGACTGCTTGGGCATGAAGAGGAAGGAGGGAGGGAACAGTGAGCGAATGAGGAGAAAAACAGCCACTTTAATTTAGCCGCTGATAAGGAAAGTGAGTGAGTGTAACCTGGATGAACCCCTCAACCTGTATCTATATCTCCCAATTCATTTTTTCCCCTATTTCTCTCTACCGCTCCCCATTATTATGGAATTGCAAATCAGCCCATGTGTTCCTTTAGAGGCGAGGTTTGAGATAAGAAGCGAGGTGTTGGACATATCAGCAATCTGAGCATGTTGTTCATTTCAATTTATTTATTTTATTCCTGGCGTTTATTTATCTCTCTCCCCCTGCTTGAATGTATGTCTTCTCGTTTATGTACATGCGAGCGTGCAGGGATGCTTCCACTCACAAGCGATAAAGACAGATAGCTTGTTTTTGTGTGTGATCTTGCATGCCGGATTGTATTCAAGCATGCACTTAAGTGATGGGCTGACACGGGATATTTTGTTTACCCACAAACGCCCATGCATGGTGTTGCTAAACAAGTTTAAAGACACGATTGGAGGTGTTGAGATACTAAAGGAGAAGAAAGTCTGCTGGTGAAAAAAAGAGGCACTGTTTGGGTTTGGCTTGAGTCAGCAAGCAGTGATGGATGAGTCCAAAGTACCATCTGGAAGATGTACTCCAGGAGATCAGACTCATTCACCTTAAGAAGGCACACATGAGGCAGCTCTTTCTTGGTGAACTGAGATGGAAAAGAAAACAAGATGAGATAAGATATATAAGCACCAGGCTCAAATAGACACACAGCTGTCAATCAGTGGAGGTAGAGCTGGAAAAATGCCGGACCTAGTTTCATTATGGACAGTAAAGGAAGCATTTGAAAAGTGCCTTTTGGCAAGACATGTTATTCACACAGAGACTGAGCTGGTAGAAAATAAAATTGACCTTTAGCTGTTGTTTTTACATCCCATAGACTGTACACAACAGAGAGCCTGCTGTTTGAAGTTTTCATTTTTCTGAATACTCTTTTTCATTTATCACACATAAGCATACACAAGATTTTCTTGATCTTTGCTGGGTGGATAAACATTCTTCTCTGCTCCTTTGAACACACGCAACCAGCATAAGCTTCTTTGGCTGCGCCCAGCAGGCCGTGTCAGTTCAACTGCCTCCATGATATGATAGAAGGCTGTGCCGTGCCAAACCACTTGCCCCTCAGTGGGGGCCTCGGATCTGGGCATCCATAGATATAACTGTGACCGGCACATCTTCTCCATGGCAACTGCCAAATGACACCATCCTCCCACTGGTCGCTGTCCTGAATCCCACCAGGAGTGAAAGGTCAAGTATCACGTCCTTGTTCTGTCAGTAACATTTTAAACATGCAGGACACCAGTCTGGACACATGCGGTTGATTTTCGTAGCTGGACCTGTACAGTACACACACTTCACAGCAGTTTTAACAACTGATAGTTACACGCTTGCCTTTTCTTAATTTGTATTTCTCACACACACACACACACACACACACACACACACACACACACACACACACACACACACTAGCAAAAACACTGACTTTGCAGAGAGAAGGGCTTTGCCTCTGCAGAGATAAGTGCTGTGTATAATCAGTTGCTATTGTTAGCAAAATCCGTTGTCCAAGAGAAGATTGTTCACCTTGACAATAACTGTAATCTAAATCCACAGTTTCAGCCCATCAGTATAATGAGCTTGCATGCAAACTGATACTTTTGGCAATAAATTCACCACTACCCACACATCATGAAACAGATACACACAAACACTGGATGCTGAGATATTCAGGGAAACTAGGTAATCTGCTTGATTTGGTTCTGTATGCATTGTCCGATTCATTTTTTTTTTCTAATTAAATTTCAGTCGTCTAACATGACAGAAGTTTGTTTACAGATATATAATACATTTTTTGTTTATTCACCAATCATGCCTACAAGATGAATCCATTCCAAAATAGAATGTGTTCACTTCTAACAGTTCGGCTCAAGTGATAGTTTGTCAGTAAACCCCTTTTTATCCAGAATAAATCCAGCAGGTGATCTTTGTGATTCCAGTACAATTCCCTAAACAATCCTAAAAGTATGCTTTGATGGTGAAAGGTTTTCCTCAAAGTTGAATTGAAAAATCTCAACATTTATTAGATGGAATGATGAAAAAGCTGTGCTAAAATTCATTGTTGGTAAAATTCTGATAAATAATACCACACATTTACTTCATGCCAGAGTTTACTAATTGACCACTTTTCAATTCAACTTATCAGGTGAAACGCCTTGAATGTGTCTTTTTTGTAGTCAATTGATCTAATGAGTATAGTTGATCCTTTTTCCTTATTGTATCACCAGAATTGGACACAAATCCATCTAATAATCATGCAATTCCTACAAAACATAACTACTGACATGCCGGTAAGCAGTGGGTTTAAAATGTTGCAGCGCTTTGACTGCAGCTCACTTTTCCTTTGTTTATGTGTTCTTTGTCCAAAATGTTAAATCAGATACTTTAGGAAGTAAAATAATTAAGTTGCTTCTTTTCCCAAATAGAATGTGAATATTTGAAAGGCTGAGATAGCTGAAATGATTAATTTACAATTTTCTATCATTGGAGAGGCATTCAGATGCTTTCACCCTGATGCTTTCATTGGGTAGGGATGGGAAGTGATCACAACAACCTTTCACTGTAGACATCGGAAGTTACAGGTGGATGTTGGGAAACTTCTAAAATGCAATATGAGCTAATTGTTGTGTGTCACTACCAGCACATTTTGAGCTATCTGCCTGTCATGGCTCTGCTCCATCTCTAGTTTTCCCCTCAATCACTCCAAGCTGCTTGACAAATCCCCCCACCCATCTCCAAATCAATCTCTAAATCCAATTAGTCATTGCATTAGACTGTGAGGAAATACACCACCGTGCGCTGTAGCATGGCACTTGTTTGGGTGCTGCTGTTTGTTTGCCATGCGAGAGTTATTGATTGGGATGTATGGGAGCTAGGAGAGAGATGGAAGTGTTGGTCGTTAGGAGGAAGGTTCCAATATGGGTTTGAGGGTAAAATCTGACAGAAATGCAGAGGCCAACAATTGGCAAAATAAGGAGAAAGCAAGTGAAGAAGAAAGTTAGAGACAGAAATTTTATTAGCCTTCAAGACAGGTATAGATTAAGAGGAGGAGAGTGGCATGGAGTGAGTGTTATTGCCTTAGGTTGAAAGTGTCAAAAACAAAAATGATGATGCCAGGCAAGGCCTGGAGGTTGCCTGGTTTTCTGTCAGCTTCCTCAGCCAGGGGAGCCCACTCCAAGGAGCTTACTTGAAAGAAAGGAGATAGATGGAGAGTGGAAGACCATCGGCAGACAGAGAATGTGGAGACTGATTTAGAGGGGGGGGTAAACAGACAGGTTGATGAGGGCAGTGCGATGGAAGATCAAAGAGCCGAGCAGCTTTACAGTTTCACCCAAATCATCCTGAAATCCCCAATTATGCTTTACAGGGTCTCATAGCTGAGAAAATCCTAAACAAGAGTTCTGACAAGCATTGCATTGCAAAACACTTACAGCATGTTGCTCTGGGCAAGAGCCCAGAAGGAATAGCAGCACAATTATATACGATATGATAGCATTTATTATTGCATGGGAAATTAAATTCAGAAGCCAGCACAGTATTGGAATTGGACATTCATAACAATGTACAATGAACAACATAATAACCAATTAAGATCATGAAAAGCTACACACTGTACATTCATTTGTAGTATGCGCATATATACATCATATCATTTTCTCATATTCTCCAAAATGAGAACATATGATTAGATCTATTCATGTCTGCATATGAGATGCTCAAATGAAGCAATAACTTTAGCAAAAGCAATTTATAATGTTATATTTCTGACTATTTTGTCATGTTTCTCAAAGATGAGAACATGAGGTTTGAGAGAGTACATATTGATAATGAAAATGTCTCATTTCTTCTCCTCTCCATGTGTGTCATCTCACCTTTGCCTCCTCTTTTTTTCTGCCATAATTTCCCCCGCAATACCAACATTTCATCTAATATAGCCAAGGCAGAGAGCCAAGGTTGCTGAATTATTTAGCAGCACCGGAAATCTGGGTGAGGAAAGTCTGACACACACCCGTACAACTCACACACACTGCTACTAATAAACACACACATACGCATTGTACTGTAGATTGATGGCCCTGGGTGTGGATTTCTTTGCCAGTGAAAAGTGTAAAATGGCCAATCTTGAACTGTGACCCAGCAAGGAGAGGGGTAGATCAATCAGAAAAACTGATGCCATAATCACCATCCACAGTCCTGTCCTGGTCTTGATCGATGGCCACTCTCTAACCCACATTTTCTCTGACATGAAGAGGTTCTCACACGCATGCATACAGTGCACACACACATGGTCACCTTTAAATCAGAGACGTGACAGATGGTGCTGTTGGTCACTTCCTAAGGTGAGCTTTGTCATGGATATGTGACATTTTCAACGGGAACATTTTCAAAGAAAAATCCTGCAGGATTTAATTTGTGGCTTCTCAGTGTACCACCGGCAGCCTCCACATGCATTCTAGATGTGCCCAGAGGGACCATGTGAGCCTATGTGTTCAGGCATTTATGCTAGGAGAGAGGCCCATCATGGACCATTTGCATGAATCCTTCCCTCTCCTCATATGTTCTGCTTGCCTCAATCCTGAACGTATTCTGCTCTGCCCTACTCTATCACTACCCATTCTGCTATCAGTCATCTCCATCATTGGTCGAGAGGTGGTATGAGGAACACTATACTTGACAGATGGTGGCCAGGGGAAAGATAAGAACTGGAAAATTATAATGAAAAAGTTGAAACATAAAAAGTGCCAAAGCTACAAAGATTGTGGAAAATGTGAAGAAGCAGTAGCAAACAATTATAATGTGCTTACAAATTATAACAGAAAAAAAGTCAAAGTCCATGCTGCATTTAGACAATTGGAAAACTTGAAATGCTTTCTTTTTTTAATGAACTTTCTCCACTTGAAGGAAAGTTGTTACAATCTGCAGCTGTTGCATATCCAACATCTAGTGTTCTTACTAAAGAACTGAGCTGAATAGAAGTAAAGTAAAATAGCTGCTATTTTCCAAGGCAGCTATTGCACATTATGGATTTTCAATCCTTGCATACTCTATTTTTATATGTAATGGTGACAGCAGAGAATGAGCCCAATCACCTCTTGGCTTGATTACATCCCTTCAATCAAAACATATTCACTAAAATCGCCATGAGCTGGTATGATTGAGGACATATGAGATGGAAATTGAGGCCACACACCAAGAGCAACAGGGCTGTAAGGAGAAAAAAAAACGCTTTGGAGGTGTATATACTGTATACAGTACAGTTGGGGTTATAGGTGTGCATTACAGACAGCAGAGGTCATCTTAGTGTTTATTCTCCCTCTTAAATTAAGGGGCTGTTGATTACATTCTTTTCCTTGAATAACTTGCAATTCAGAGTAAATTAAGTTCAAAAGCCTGTGGCACTTTAAACATGGTGAAATATGGAAAACTATGTTATTATGGAGTTAAGCTGTCATACAGTTATTTGGTTTAGAATTTGTAGATCTAAAATCTGGGTTCTAGACTTTCTGAAATATTACTTTGAAACAATACCTTCCAACCTTAAAACTCTGTGCTTCTAACTTGTTTTGCTTGTACATTCCTTGAACCCCCATTGCCCTGCAACACCTGAGTGCTTCAGAACTTTTTTTTTCCAGTCTGGGGCATCACATGCTGTGTTTTGCGTTATGGGACCAAATCAGATGCTAGCAATTTGATATCAATACCCTGGCTGTTTTGGATGTGCAACACGGCTAATTCATAAGGTAGGAGTCAACATCAGACTGACTTTTACTGGTTGGAGAGAGCTCAGACAAGAGGCAGTATACAAGATTAGTGCTGAATTAGCCTTCATTGGACTAAACAAAGCTCAGTAGTGCAGCTTATTTGCGCTAGGAGCAAAAGTAACTTCACATCTAAGTCAGGTGTGATTAACAAGCCTACTATAATATATAAGCCTCAAATAAGTCATTAAGTCTGTTAGAGCTAGCTAGCTAACTTTTTTGCTACCTATTGCCAATAGGTGCACAGTTGTCAAGACATGCTCATCAACAATTCATCCACAGCTGTAAAGAATTTTTGAATTTTGAGCTAAGTATTTTGGTTTGGGTGAAAGCAACTCAGCTCTGCTACTGTGGTTCGAGCTGGTCTGAGATCTGTCAGTCAGCATCCTCAGCGGACTCGTCCCCACCTTTTCAGAACAGACAGCACTGCTCATTTTCCTGTGATTTTCTTTACTTTGTTGTTTTAATCATTTGCGTTTGGCCGAGTGGTTCACAGCACATTCTTCTGTGATGTGACACCCTCGGATCACAGATTCATTTCTGCTTTTCTTGGACTTCACACTCTTTTCTTGGACTCTACACACTGCCACTGGACTTGTTTTAGTTGTAATATCTTAACAATTTTCTGATAAGTGAGGGATCAGAAAAGTCTCTTCTCTCTTTGAAATTAGGGATGTCCCCCCCCCCACACACACACAAACATTCTGAGACAATTCACATAATTTTTTGAGTCTGTGTTGGCTGAGAAAAGCCTCTCCTAATTGGGTCCAAACTACAATAATGCTCTGCCTGATACCTCACTATTGACTCCCACCAACTTGATATGTGAGCGAGTGTCTGCAAAGGCCTCTTCCAAGGCATCTGATCAACTCTCTAGAGCTAAGCTTATGCATTCTGCAATCAATACCTGGTCTCCAACACCATCCTTCATACACTCGGCAATGTCTGAGGCACGGCCCTTTCTTTCTCTTTGTACATCACCCTTTATTCTGTAGCCTGTAATACAGCTTGGTTTTATAAAAGAAATGGTGAATGATAATAGGCTGTATTATCAGCCAGCTCGCTGGGAATTCATCGGGAGTGTCTCGCTCTGCCTTTATTTCTTTTATTTTCCTCTCTCTTGATCCCTTCTGTGCATTATTTCACCTCTCTCTCTCTCCCTCGCCCCTTCTGTTCTCACCAGCTCTCTTTCTCTGTACCTGCTATTACTGATGAGTCGATTTCATGACTCAGTGATGCGGAGAGGGTACAGTAGAATTTAGTGTGCGCAAGTGTGAATAACAATAGCTGTCTAAGCCTCATAAAAGAAACAATAATTACACGCACTGGCATGGAGATCACACACCTCATAAAAAGGCAAATGGTCATTTCGGCTGGATGTTGGAGATTTCAGTTAATTGTGTTAAGAATCAGCAAAGATGGGACACATGGTAGCAGTTTGGAGAAATCAAGACTTAGAATAAACGGCATGATTAGAACCCAGCAAATCCTTGTGAATTATATCATTGAATCTTTGGCAGATTATAAGATCTTTTTAATATGCGTCTGGATTCATTTATATTTTCTACATTAATCATTGACTAGCTCTGCAGTTGAAGTAACAGTAAGGCAAGTGCTTCACATCATGGCTCAGTTCAGGAAGGTGATTGTTAAGATTGCCATCATCCCTGCCCTCCTGGGGCCCATGTACCATCGCCACTGGGGCTCTGGCTGAGACCTTCCTCTGCTGCCTTCTGGGTGGGTGATAGTGGTAGGCTGGCTGGGTTTGCCTGGGTCTTGAGTTCCTCTACTTCTGATCCTTGTGGGTGGATGCGGTTGCTTGCATGATCATACTCATCACTGAACACAATTCATTAATCATATTTTGCACTCAGGTTCACTTACCAAATGTTTACAAGGTTAAGGCCTATTTATGAAATAATAAAACGTCAGGTTTGGTTTCAGTTTAAATATGTTTGTATATATATTGATTATATTATATTTGATGGTTATAATAATACTTTTTTTTTAAATGCAAAGGTTTTGAGACACCTTTCATTTCATATTACCAGGAAAATGGTAAATAAATAAATAAATAAATTAATTAAAATATGTTAAATGAAGACAGTAATCTGTGGATCTGGCCTTCTTCCACTTCCAGGAGTGTTGGATAAGACATCTGAAAAGTGGAGAGACAAGAGAATAACAGCTCCATGTGTCCTGAATCATTCAGCCGACTTAAAAATTAGTTGGAAAATGGAGATTCGTACAGATTAAGACACTAGGATCCAGAAATTAAAAGAGGAAATCTCCCTGCAGGGAATGATGTGACTGAGGTGTTTTTAAGCAACGGGGGAGAAATACAATTAATACAATGCATGTAAAAATAAAATGGGGGGGAAAAGAATGTAACATGGAGCCGTCTGAGGGTGACTCCAACACAACACACATCTACAAGCTCTAAAATATGGAGGGAATCTGGTTGGAGAAATTTAACGTCCTTCTTCATTACAACAAAAGTAAAAAATAAATAATTGGGTGAGTTGAACGGCAACCGCACACATATTCTGGTCATAAACATACGGGAGGGGGTCCTAAGAGCTATGGAGGATCCCTGGTTTATATTTCTAGGACTGATACCAGAAGGTGTCATTGATAAAGGAGACACATATCCCTTTAAAAATGTATCTCTGATGGCTAAAAAAGTAAAAGCATGCTCAACCGGCTGGACATCATAGCAGAAATTCAGTCAATGTAACCCATGACCTCCAGTCTACAACTAAAAACAGAGCTTTATGCTGTAAGATGGACAAAATGGCATCGTTATGTAAACATGTACTGCTTTCCCACCATGTTATTGTTTTCTTTATTTTTTGTTTTTGTTGTTATTATTGATCAAAAAAAAGTTAAAAAAAACATTTGTATGAATATACAACCCCAATTTAAAAAGAAAAAGAAAGTTGGAAGTGTGTAAAATGTTTTTATTTATATTTTACACATTTTTGCAATGATTTATAAATCTCATCAACTTATTTTATTCTCAGTAGACCATAAACAACATATCAGATGTTAAAACTGAGACGTTTTTTTATTTCATGGAAAATATGAGCTGATAGTGAATCTGATGGCAGCAACACATCTGTAAAAAGTTAGAACAGGAGCAACAAAAGGCTGGAAAAATAACTGAAGGAGTGTTTGACAACTAATTAGGTTGCCATGGCAACAGGTCAGTAACATGACTGGGTATAAAAGGAGCATTTCAGAGAGGCAGAGTCTCTCAGATGGAAAGATGGACAGAGGTTTATGGAGTTACATCTCTGCCATATACTGTGAGGAGCGTATTAATTCACTACAACAGCACATTTATTAATCGAGAGGGCACATTGCACTGATTGCAGGCATGTTTTTTAGTCGGAGGGCGCATTGTTCTGATCGTGGGAGTGTATATTTACTAGCGGGTCCATGAACGCAGCAGGTGAGCCATAAAACACGCCCCCTCCACCCATCTGTGCACTCTCGCCAGAAAATTCTGCTCGCCCTCGCTGTGTTTAGTAGGTGTTTTTGTCAGTTGGAGGCGTAACACTTCTGATGGATTTGATCGGTCGGATTTTCTCCTCACCATAAAGTAACCTGTCTCCTCCCACCTGAAGCAGCTGTCAAACATGTTTGTATGAACGCAATTCCATAGATTTAGAAGCTGAATTAATACATAACCATTTATGTAGGGAGATGACCTTGCAGAACAAATATTATTTCCTGATTAATATCTTACAAAACTGCACCGTTTTGAAGTCAATTTACTTTTCAGCCCTACATATCTAACACTACAGCTTTTAAAATGTGTATGTGATGACATCACAGTAAGATTTACTTTTTAGATAATATTTTGTAATTTAGACCATTCTTTGTAACGTTGGCAACATGAAAGACAATGAAAACAGTATTCATTTTGCTCCCCTCTACACAGTTA
>JAOXYM010000009.1:6017045-6040681 GCA_028567055.1 Leptatherina wallacei
AATGTTAAGAATTGATTGAAAGTAAGTTTAAGGGAGAATGGATAACCAAATATACCAGGTGATGACTCCTTTAATAAAATGGATGTTAGGGGGTAAAAGTTATAGCACTCAACACTCTTACCTCCTTCGTCCTCCTGCTCTTCTTCAACTCTTTTAATCAATGTCACGTCCCCTACTCTTCTTATTTTATTATATCCAGTCCTGTGTTAATATTAACCTTTGCTTCTGTAAGATTTCAGCTCATTTTCCATTTAAACTGCCAGTTTGTTAATGTTTCTGTACCTCGATGCAATAAAGTTGCACTAAGTTGTTTAAAAAAGAAGCAGCTAAATCCTGCGCTGTCACTGGATTTTAGGAGAAAATCCGGCCAATCAAATCCATCAGAAGAGTTACGCCTCCAACTGACAAAAACACCCACTAAACACAGCGAGAGCGAGCAGAACCTTCTGGCGAGAGCGCAGAGATGGGTGGCGGGGACGTGTTTTACGGCTCACCTGCTGTGTTCATGGACCCGCTAGTAAATATACACTCCCACGATCAGAGCAATGCGCCCTCTCCAGTTCTGATGCTGGCTGCTGTATCAGTAGTTATTCAATATGTACACCTGGCTGCTTTTTGTTTTTTTTCAGCCGCCTTAGAGCGGGCTGCAGAGTGGGACATTACAGCACCATTGTCCAGGTACAACGACTATCAAAACGGAGGCTTGTAGAAATGTTTTGTTTTGTTTTTTTGTTTTTTTTTAATCTTTTCTATGTTCAGAAGTAAAAAGAACTGATGGCTTCATTATTGTATTCAACACACCTTACATTTTTATTGATTGCACTGAATTAGCACTAATGGTGCTGAAAGCCACTGATGCATCTGCTGGCGCACATGTAAATATTTGTTACAGGAGGCTCAAGCTGAATTGAGAACTTTTTTTCAGAGAGCACTCACTCAGCCTCTCTCCTTTTCCCCCCTCGTTCTTATTTTTTTAAAATGTCTCAAAGTTCCACTTTCCTTTCCCCTGCTGTGCTACTAGAAGCTGCCACAATGTGTGGCTACAATTTTCTAGTCTGTGTTCTTTCTGTCTTCATCCACCCCTCAGGTTAGCTTGACCTGTGATTCTTTTTCTTCTGCCGTTTAGAATTTTTCTGCTTTTATTCTTACAGTTTTCTCCATGTTCTGTAACACTTGCTGAGTGCAACCTTCTTTCCTCTCCCTCTGTTCACATCACCATCCAAATTATGGTTGTGTTTGTGTGTGTGTTGGGGCTTCAGGGTAGATTTGTAGTGTGCGACTGAAGATCCCTCAGGTGACATTTGAAGAGGGTTGTGTGCTATGACTTTATAACGTTTGCAGCCCTGCATCTGCACTCAAACACACATGCACGCACACACATGATCACATTTTTTGTCGTGATTTATACTTAAACTCAAAGGATTATTTTTGCAGCCCAGAGCATATTGATTATTCTGTTTCCTTTCCTTCTCTTGCACTTAGCTACACACATAAACTTCCGCACACCTTTGCCATGACTTGGTTACCAAACACTTGATTCAAGAATTTGGAAGTTAACCAAGTAAGACATCCTCTGCCCGAAGCCTGCAAACAATGGAGGCCTTTACACACAAAACACACTCACGCAACATGAGCAGAATAAGCGACTAGTAAAGAAAGGTGCTGCAGATTTTTATCCTCTAAAATTATCCCACTAAACCTCTGTCACAACCTGGCTCGAAAGTCATGACAAAACTATACGAGACAGGTGTTCAACCAAAAATAACAGAATTTATTAAGCAAATAAATTGCCCAGCATAATGGCAGTCAGTAATATCAATGTGTCAGCAGATGGATGTGTGTCAAATAGTGTAGTGCAGTGATGAGAGTGTAAAACAAAAAATAGGGGGGGGGGGGCATCAGGCTGCAATGGCTGGAATATAAGGAGGACTGGCCAGGTACTTCACCCACCAAACTGAAAAGGGAAAAGATACATGTAGGGAAAATATAAACAAACAAACAAAACCCCTGGAGGGTCATCACAACTTCCCATGGATCATCCCAATCCGAGTAATTCAGGGACTCCAGGATGCAAACGCTGGAACCACCCTCTGCCTGAAGGCGGAATGACATGCTGCGTCAGTGTTTTCCTCACACTGTAATCTTCACTGGAAGCTGCTTTTTAACAGGCTGATGGAGGACAAATAATTGTTTTGAGCGAAGCTGAGCTCAGACCTAATTCAATCTTCTCACCACCTAAATCCCCACCCAAACACACTAATGCACATTAATGAGATTTCATAGCTCTTAATGGGACACAATGGCTGCGTCTGTGCAGGTTTTTGCTGCATGTGTTCGCGTTTGGCACTTGAGTTTATTCTACTTGTGTGTGTGCATGGTGTCTGGTCAAAATCTGTTTTCATTAGCTGTTGGATGAGTACACTTTTCCATCTGCTGCGGGGGATACAGATGCAGTAAGCGTCACAGACACATACCCGCCGGGTGTTATTTAGCAAAAAGCAGATCCAAACACTGGACTGACTTCTAGACTGTGTTTTTATTCTTTCTGTTAGCTTGCTCCATCCACAGGGATAACACATTACTGCCTCTCTTTGTTTTATTCATTCATTCCATTTTTTTTTATTTTGCTGGAATTGTTTCCAGTTCTCATTGTTGCAGCCTGGCATCCTCTCAGACAAATGTGCCGATGCATCTTCTCATTTATGTTTTTTTTTTTTTTTTTAGCAGTGGTGGTTTGTTAATGTGAGGCTTTGGAGCGCCGCCCCAAATCAAGAAAACTTAGTAAAAGTAAAAAAAGTAAATTAGATAATACAAAATTATTGATCACATTAAAATCAATTACTCATATAGTGTGCCTGCTTGTATCAGCTTGTATTATTGTTTCAACAAATCTGTGACTATTTGTTGAGAATTGATGGTCTTTGGTTAATAACTTCCTGTGTAAATATCTAAGTTTTATCAGCGAGGGACGCCGAAAATAGGTGTGTATGTGAGAGCTTAAACTTTACGCAATCAGGTGACATGAGGCTGCTCTATCATTGGTTCTGTCAAGGTTGTTCCTGGGATGTGGCTCTCTGCACCCCTGAATTATTTTAGGTTCTTTATTTATTCAATGGGATTGATTCTTTACCTGTCAATCAAAGTCATACCCCTGGTGTCCAAATGTGTGAATGTCAAGTGGATGAATGATGAACAAACTAATACCAGCAGACAAATCTGAGGAGAAAATGCCAGCTTTGGACGAAATAAAGTAATTTCTGTCATTTCTTTAAGAAAAATCCTTTCACTTGAGTTCAGAGAAGAAGAAGAATAAACATTTGCATTTCAATAGGCCCTTGCATCGCCTTTGTTGCTCGGGCCCAATAAGAAATATAAAATACCATGGTTTTGCACAAGCTGGAAGCCTGTTTGAAGACGAGAATGAATCAGATTCTGCTCTCACTGGTTTGTCTTTATGCTGCATATTAACACAGGGATCTAGGCGTTTCACCTGAACCTCAACATATTGGCATTGCAGCTGTTAATTTACAAGCTTCTAATCCACAAACAAGCACCAATGTCTTACCAGGAGATAATTTTTCTTACTCCTTTCCATATTTTTTTATTGTAAGTATTTGTTAACATTATTGTAATACAGTTTACCAGCACATAAAGAATTGCTTCTCAAGTATCAACATATTGTAGTTCAGTCTTGTTTTGTGGTAATGTGGCTGCAATGTTTTCCTAAATAAATACAAAACAAGTGACGCACCATCCAGCTGAGTTATTAAGCAGTGCTCATAAAGCTGGAGCATAAACCTGCTGGCTCACCCCAGATCCATTTTACAGATGTCTGTGTGGCAACGTTGGAAATACTCTTGACTCCTTTGCTGAATCCACAGCTTCATCACCATTAGGCTTTCTGTAGTAATAAGACAAAGTGATAGAGGGATGAAGAGAAAGATAGAAAGAGAAGGTGATGTGGTTCTGCAGCTAAGGCATCGAGGGATTACCTTCACAACTCCCAACTATCCAATATAGTCTCTCACCCAGTTTAATGAAACACTCACTTCTCTCTCTCTCCTGCTTTCACACATACACACAATCTTTTATTTCTTTTTTTTCGCGTTAATGCTTCATGACATCCAACATTGCTGTTTCATCCCCACAAATACCACTGAGAGACGACACCCTAAACAGAGAATCCTTAAATGTGGTCTCACATTTTGCTTTATAATTATTGTTAAATATAATTGTTGAATATTTGTTTATTTTTTCTCAAAGACAAGGGCAAAGACCATCTAAAACACACAATCTCTTTAATCCTTTGTTCATTTTCACTTTTTTTCCTTTTACTCCTTATTACACTTTATTTTTTTTATTTTCCAGCGTAAGCCTCATCTGATTGGCCTTTATTAACAATGTAGCCTCGTTACCATTCCTAGAAATGCTAATCTCATTAAGAATAATTAAAGCAGCCCGGCCCGTAGCCGGCCTCAACGTGGTGAGCAGAGAACAATGGCAAAGTTGTTTCTCTTTGAAGTTGCATTTCTTCTCATTTTTCTGCACGTAACTTTTCAGTTATTTAGCTGATGCCTTTCTTCAGAGTGCTGCGTTTGATGAGCCGGCATGTTGGGAATCAGTGTCTTCCTAATACCTCTGATCTGTTAACTCTTTTGCTAAAACTGAGGATGATGTCATGTTTGGGAGCATTGCATCTTGGAAACCGTATGATAATGAAAGAGGAAAGCAAAGTGATATATTATGCAATGATAGAGAATTTAACACAGATGTTATCATTCATTGAGGTTGCTTATAGTCTTAGATTTCAGCAAACTAAATTTCAAGTCCTTGGGAGTGACCTCTCTCCTATCCTCATCTCCTCCTTGTTTTATCTGTACAAAAACAGGCAGAGCCATCATGCTGATGTTTAGACCTTCCTTCATAAAGCTGATTGGTTATGCCGCTTGACAATGATTGGATTTTAATTGATTAGTTACAACGTAATTGACTGATAGGCGCTGGTTTAATGAAAATGAGAAGGCTTGAAGTCAACTTAGCTTCAGTGGAGGAGACGCTCACTCATCCATCCACCCACCTATTTTATTTCCTTAGCAGGCCAAGCAAAGCACCCACCATCCTCTTCCCAGCAACACCTCTAAGCTCTTCCTCAGGGATCCTAAAGCCAGATGAGATATCTTGACACTCCGACTGCATCTTGAGATCTAATCTATGAAAAAATGAAATCAGTATCTGTGATTTGGGATGACTGGTGGAGCCCAGCAACCACTCAAAAAGTGTTTGACTTCCTGCCAAGAACACAAGTCAAGTTTCTCTCATCCGTGTCCTTCAGAGAGTCCATATTGTCAATATAAATCTTACATTATCTGAAATATTTATTAGAAATAGTATGCACTAAATTTGAAGACTGCTGATAATGAGGACAGGGCGTAAGACAAAGTAAACATATCTTCTTTTTTTTAACTAAAGCCAAAGTGTGCCTAGTTTTCCCTTTTTCTTCTTATTTTATTTTTCATGGCAGTTAGAGGGGGTCCTGTGCATGGTGTGAATGTGAAGGATTGCTACACTGACGTCAGCATGACAAACCTCTAATTAGATTTCACTTTTCACAAGAACAATGACTTGTATAACATCATATGCAAAATGTCTTAGGATAAAAGGTTGTGTATCTGGGTCACTTCCAGAGCTTAACTTGATAAATGATTCCTCATCAGGATCATGTTCATTAAGTGATTAAAGTTGACAGAAATCTGCAACTGTGGGCAGAGGATTTGATTCTCAAACACTCAGTAAAGACAGTCAGTGCAGTTTATTCAGCAATCTGTCTGATAAATAAAGATTTGATCTCTTGGCAGTCATTAAAGGGATCACCATGCGTAAGCACTGGGGATATGTGAAGGGAAAAGAGCATGGGGCTCTCTGTGTAGCACAGCAGGGGGACCTGTAGCAAAGGGCACAGGCTGCTCACAGCATGCACACTGGTCTGTATCTGTGTTACAGAGGCTGCATGTGTGTGTGTATGTGTTTTTGATCTCTGCTTCTACAGAGGTTTCTGTATGTACAAAGCTCATTGTAAACCCTATGTTGGCAACCAACACAAAGGAGGCAAACTCAGGGTTGCAGTCAAACATAGAGCGGAATCTTTCTCTAAAATGTTGACTGTGTTTGCAGCAATGCAGATACATTTTTAAATTTTTATCTCAAGTTGCTTACACAATAAGCTGATCTTTTTCATTGCAGAAACCAGAAAATACTCTCAGAAGAGAGTACATGTGGTCACAGTTTATTTTGTACAAGGGAAACAAATGAATACATTTCTCACTTTTGATTATCCTGATTTGTTGATAATCTGAATTTAGATCATGCAGTGTTCAGATCACATTATAAACATCATATCTTAGCCCTTCTGACAATGCCCATTGCAGGAAATTGCGGTCCGCAGCAGGAATACGGGGGAACTGATGGTGGAATAGCCTCATGATTAATGGTGATAATGGCTGAACTCCCGCTGTAATCAGGCTGAGATCAGTTTCTCACAAGAGGTACAGCAGTAACACAGACAGAGATAAAGAGGCTGTAAAGACCTGTCTACAGGAGAATTACTGTTGTAGAAGAATTGTGAGCAAGGTGCCAAACAGATAAAATATGTTTCATTGTAAAAAAAAAAAGAAGCAGTCATAAAAGAAAAAACACTAATTTGCAATAAGTACAAAAGGGAAACTTTTAGAAATGGCTCGATGAAGCCATCTCTGCGTTTTAAATGTTACTAAACATATGTGTAAAACCAACCATCATTGCTATGGCTGGGGATTTGTTGTCTTTACCCTAACCCAAACCATTTTGCATATCATAAAGCAGCACTACATAAGTCCTGACCTTAAAACTTTGTGTTTCTAACTTGTTTTGATGGCACACAGACATTCATTATGCACAATCCTGGACCTGTCATTGCCCTGTAGTGTCCTGTGACTGAGATTCTGAACTAAGTTCAGAAAGTTAAAAAGTGCTAACCTTAAATGACATGCCAAAGCAGAAAATGTGAAAATGAGATTTGGTCACATCATCCCTTCCACTGTCATGCAGCTACTGTTCTGTGAGTTGGTATGTTAATTCAACTTGTAAACAAATTCATACATAAATGTATATGGTCTGACCTGATATACTGTAGTTACTATAATGGCTTAAATGGAAAAGTGATCATGCCAATTAGATAATTATTAATCCTGGGGTCTGTGGATCAGGAAGAGAGCAGCTACCTATGAATTAGAAGGTTAAATAGTTGATTCCTGACTTCCCCAATCTGCAGACACTGAACCCTGCATTGTTCCTGATGCATTTAGTGGATGTTGGGGTCGTATGATGGAGGAAAAAACAGTGTCCAGACTTGTAAGTGTTGTAAGAATATGCGTGTGAATGAGTGTATTAGCAAATAACACTACAAAAGCACTATAAGTGCAGTCTATTTACTATTCACAGATTATAGGCACAAAGGAATAATTGTACTTTTTTAGGGGGGGCGAAGCTACACTCTAACAGGCTTGTACAGAAAAAATGTAAGAGCATGCAAGGGTTTTTTCTTGTTGAAGCCAAACTCCGGATTAACCAAAGCCATTTTCATTTAAATCAAAATTTAAATGTGTACATACTGATCTTGATGAAAAGTTGGCACGAAAGAGATACTTTTAAATAATCCACATGGAGAACAAAGAAAGACTGAATGTGCCAGCTCATTCCTTTCCTTCATCAACTGGAGAGTCATCTTCCTCCATCCCAACTTGGTTCTTTGCGGCATAGCTTGCTTTCTTCCCCCAGAGGAGATGAGTGTCTCCTCTGTAAAGTACAACTTGACCTTAACCCTCCCCTCCCCTCGTCACGATCTGATGCAGATGCAAATGATTCATAATCTCTTACTGATACAGTATCAGTAGTCCATGACTGCCGGGGAAAAAAATGAAAAGTCTTTTTTTATGGAGTAGTTCTCCTTTGAGACAAGTCAAGTGCTTCACAGGGTCGCCTTTTAGATAGTACTGCATGATTTAATGTATACAATGAGGGGAGTCTGGAAATGAGACCTGCCCAATAAGGTTATACACTCAAACTCTGCAAAATTTTTAACAAATACTAAAATAGTGATTGTTATTCTCCTCCTTTCTCAGTTTCTCCTTTTTCCCTCTGTTGTCGCCCCCTTTCCCATCTCTGTGGACAGCAGGCATTCAGTCTCTTATCTGTACAATCAGCCAAGCACAGCCACTTTTGGGCCACAGATAGGCAGGAATTGGCTGACAGTACAGAAACGGCACTGGGAAAGCAAGATATTAAAGATGAGGAGGAGCAAGAGATGGGAGAGAGGGGGAGTGGGTGGATCAGGAGAAATGACTAATCTAGAAAAAAAAAAGATTAGGTGTTTGTTTTCCTCAAAGGAAAACACCTGGCGATAAGATATAACTTTTTCTCACCATCACAACATCGGGTGAAGTCTGATTTTTTTTTGCCGCATTACATATCGTCCTTGCCATCTTCGAAAATGTTTGCATTCATGTTTGACTTTCAGAAATCCTTGTAGCTCCAGCATCAGCCTAACTTTTCTGCCTCACATTTGAATTCAAACGGCACATATTTTGTAAAGAATCCTACGTGTTAATTATGTGTCAGCTCATTTGAAAGTACAACAAGATCACATTGCAGCTTATCAACCGGGAAGCTCGTCCTCACCCATCCTACATCAACTACTCTAAGGGAAATACTGCAGTGTTTTACAAGGTGGCCTGCTAAGTGTTGGCAAGTAAATGATAATTACTGTGGAAGGGGAGTCAACAAATGGAAGTTATCTGTGTATACATGGAAAAGTTTCCCATCATGTGATCTGACTGGAACTTTTTTTTTTCTATGTTTGAGGAGCATTGAAGATTAAAGGTGCAGTTTGGGTGTAAAAGTAATTCTTTTCTTCACTTTTGATTTCTATGTATGAATTTGTCTAATAGCTCTGTTTCAATAAAATGAAGGATAATTAGAGAATTTTGATTTCAAACCACAAAGTGTGACATTCATCTAGCCTTCACACAAATCGCTTCCTCAAACCAGTGATTAAGTAGTATACAGGTTCCTTGGGGATTTGTAGTGCAGTGTGGATATTGCACAGGGCGATGCTTGCAGAATATGAAGTGGAGGACAATCTGGGGCGGTAGTCACTAACTGCTAGTAAATTAACTCTATTCTCTGCTTTAAAATGCAAGGTGAGAATTATAGGTGGGGGAAGCAATGATGGTAGTGAGGTAATCTTTTTAATGCCTCTCATTAACAGATAACAAGAAACTTTGTGAAATAGAAACAAGTGGAAGAGGAAATCAAGAGGAGAGAGGAGACTAGATGAGTAAGTGAAGGTCTTGAGGTGTAATAAGACTGAAACATGCACAGTGAAGGGTGTGCATGTTAAAATAAAAATCTGAATCTGCTTTTACTGTGCACCCATGTTACTCATATATATTTGACTGTATTATTTGTTTTAGTCATTCACAGCTTTGAAATTTTGGTTGAAGTTTCATTGCTGATAGTAAGGCACCGTGCCGCCCTCATAGACATTACACTTTACTATCTTTTCTTTTGTTTACAAAGCTGGTGGTTCATCTTCTTGTAGGAATTGGCTCCCAGCCCTGTCAATCTAAAGGCATCAGCTCTTCTGCTTTAAACAAACCCTGGTCAGCTTCAACAGAAAGTATGTTTTGTAGTGTGAACACCCATTCAAACTCCTAATAAGCAAACTCTAGTCCGCTTAAAATCCGGAGGTCTTGGTTCACTCACAAGTGAAGTCTGGGGCTGTTTGCTTCCAATGTGAAAACAAACCATCCACTGAACCAAAGAGAGGAAGTGACGTGCGCAACATGTTGGAAAGCTCGCTGCCTCTCCTGCTTCTCATAGTGGATGGATTCCATGTGTCCCATTGTTTACTTGCAGTGAACAAACAGTTTTCAGTCTTGATTAATAAATGAAACCGATTTTCTTCCTTTTTCTTCTTGGTGAGTGGTTTTGTCGGGAATATCACCCCTAGCAAGCAGTTGTAACTGTGTGAATTTGTGCAGGTAGTTTGGCCCACTTGAGTAAAGTGCACTGTGAAAGCAAACCAAACCAAAGGAAGGAGTGACATTTTTTTCCTCACTCAATTGAACCGAATTTCCCCGGACTTGTGTTTATGCCCCCTAAGAGATCTATCAACCAGTTATTCGGAGCCGCATGGGCCAGATGTGTGTAGTTCTGGTCCTGCTTGTATGTCTATTTTGCTAAGCAATTACCTCTTGTTTTGTAGTTGTGTATGTTGAGATCTTGTGTTCCTGAGCTTGTGCTTTAAACCTATGGTAGATTTTAGCTTTGGTGGTGCAGTTTTATTGGCCATTTTTGGAAAACACTTGGTTGTAGGAGGTTTAGTTATTTCCTTTGTCTAACACCAACAGGCTTAGAGGTACTACTCCCTGCTGGGTACACAGAGAGGTTTTAGTTATATCTTTCCTCTTCTGTTTTTGGCAAACCTTTCTTACAAAGTTTAAAAGACTCTAAGTCTCAATGTTTTGGTAATTGGTTTGAAATCAGTCCTCAGTTCCTCTTCGTGTCTTCTGTTAAGTTCTTTTTTTTCTTGTGCATTGACCACCACTGGCAACAAATCTCTCAAACTCTACTTTGACATATTGCTTTCTTTTTATGTTACCACCCACAGACCCTACAATAGCTGGGTCTCAATGCTTGTGAAAAGTCTTAAATATGTTCACATTGTGGTGCATTTGAAAGTCACCAGCCTTCTTTTATACTATTTCTATCTCACACACACTTACCATACGTCAATGCTGGGAGAGATGTCTCAATGAAATCAGTATTGCATTTAAATAAGTTATTGGTGTTGGTGTACACTGAATATTGAAGTTCCATTCATTAACACATTTAATCAACGACACTCACTGTGATTTCATATTACCACCACCTTCAGATGCTCAGTTCTGAATTGACTAGTCAATATGGTTGTAAACATAGGCTAGAAATTTTCTTTTTTCTTTCAGCTTTACTCATTCAACACGTTCCTATAACTTCCCATCATCGCCTTGTATCCATAACCATTCCAATACTGTAGGATAAAACATTACCAATTTGTGTTTCTGTAATGATAACTTATAATTTTGACAGATCCGATCGGGAAAAGGTTTAAACCACCCTTCTTGATCGGATTGAAAATTATTTCCAATCAAGGCTGATCGGATCAGCTGACATGTTTACTCAATGAATTTTTATTTGTAATTACGTTTGATTTGACCATAAGTGTTCCATGTGAGTTAGCTATTGTTGGTGTAAAAGTTAAGCTTAAACCTAATTGGAGTGTGCTAGTTAAGTGCAGGACTTGTCATGATCAGTTTAGCCATTATTGTGTATATCAGTTGCCAGCCAGAAAATATTCAAAATTGAGAAGTGTTGAGAAATTGTTTTATTTCTTTGTGTTTCTGTGTTTATTTTGTACAGCACTTTGTGTCAGCTGAGGTTGTTTTAAAGCGCTTTATAAATAAAGTTGAGTTGAGTTGAGAAAAGTTAGAATTTTGGCCTGAAGAATATACATCATTAAAGTAATTACAGTTCGATATCAGTAAAAATGTGTGTTGGAATTAATGGTAACCCATCTCAGAATTCTTGAACAAATGTCAACCTCATTGTGGCATCAGTGAGACATGAAGATACCTGATACCCCCGAGGGACAGCAATTTAAGTCTTTGTATTCTCCCACTTTATAAATTCCTCCATATGCTATACATCCTCTAGCAGTGCTCTGGCCATAAAAAAATAACACACAGTAGTCTTTTTCTTTCTACATTTTTATTTGTAAGACAACTGCAACTTATTCAGAGCTCTGCTGCTCGAGCCCTCATTAAGACCAAGAAAGTAGACCACATCAGTCCAACTCTGAGGTCTTTACACTGGCTCCCTGTCCATCAGAGGATAGACTTTAAAGTTCTGATGTTGGTCTATAAAGCTCTGAATGGTTTAGGACCAAAATACATCAGTGACCTCTTGACCAGTATGAACCAGACCAGTTCAGCTAATATGGATCCAGTCTTTCATCAGTTCCCAGAATCAGAACCAGATATGGAGAAGCTGCAATTAGCTTCTATGCTCCGTGTGTCAGGAACAAACTCCAAGAAAGTCTCAGATCAGCTGAAACACTCAGTTTATTTAAGTCCATGTTAAAGACCTTTCTGTTCTCTGCTGCATTTACATAATTTTTATTTAAAAAGTCCAAATCGGCATCATTTCTTTTAAGCTTGAATTATTAAACTTAATTATGTTTATAATACTTTTTTTAATCTAATATCCTTTCTTTCTCCCTTTCTCCTTTTTTTTATTCTAAATTATCTGTGCACACTGCAGTAATACATTTAATGCTTTATGTAAAGGACTTTGAATTGTCTTGTACCTGAAACGTGCTAAACTTGCCTTGGCTTGTTTTCTATTAACTACAATTTTGCATCATGCCGATACACTGATTTACAAAAAAAACCGGGATCCATCTCATTGACTGCTAGATGCTCAAATGTTGCATTTGCATAATTTAGCACAGGAAATGTGTGAGTCATGGGGGGAAAAGATTCTCATCTGAAAGGTTATCCGGATTCTCAATGACACACATTTACATGCACACACACTAGGCATGAAAGAAAGATAGCAAGATTACTGTGAATGATTAAAAAAAGAAAAAAGTATTGCTGTATAACTAATGCATGAGATTTTCATCAGATGGTATCTTTCTCCAGGTCTTGTGGCCTCTACTGTAATCAGATTAGTCTGAACAATTTATTAACAGCTATGAGAGACTTATTAGATTATATTATGCATTTTCTGCTTTTATTTCTACAGTTTCTAGCTGATGACTGAACTGCATGCTAACATGACCTCCAAAAACTTCCCCTGGGCTCTTTTGTCAGAGTATGATTGGCAGCTAATTGATATTATGCACATTCAATACACTAATCAATGTTCATGGAAAATGCATATGTCAACATATATGCATATATTTACTGTGGAAGGGATTAACACGCTACATCATGCTACATTATGCTACATCATGTACACAAACATGCTTGGATCAACTGAATGACCATGCTTCTTTGTATAGATGGCTTTACTGAAAGGCAAGTTGTCAAAAACAATCTGTATTTAGTGAACTGTTGATCAGTTGACAACAATCAGTAGAGCTCTGGCCTTCAATGTGTAGTTTTGTAATCCTGAGAAGATGCAAAAAAAGGAAAAATTAGCTTGTATAGTTCACCTCTTTTTCTTCAGTCCAGTGGGTTCAGCTGCAGCAAGCATCCATAAAAAATAGATGAGTGTTTCTCTCCTTTCTTTTCCCCTCACTCATCCCTTTTTTTCCCCTCACTGCAGTCTGACCATGCATAGCTGTTTTTACTTCACCCGTAACAAGAACGAAGGACAAAGCTCTTTCTTGTAATAATCTCATCACAAGAATAGCAAATAGAATGAGGAGAAACAAAAAGTGGCATCACTGCTGCAGACAAAAACATGAGCTGAAGATGAATCAGTGAGCTTTATGGTTTTATCTTTGCCACACCTGGAGCCCGTTCCTAACCCTTTCACAAATTAGCCTTTACATCCTATGCCACATCGAGTTCTCTCATACCTTTTTGCTTTAACACTTGGGTACCATTTGGATAATATTTGGATTTTGGGATAGATTTATTCCTCCCTAAGCCTAAAATCTCTGCATGCATGTGTGAAAGGAAGCTTATACACAGCTCTGAATGTGACAAGATGAGCAGCAGAGGACACAGATGGAAGATTGACCTTTCTCTAATCAACTGTATGTGTGTGTGTGTATATGTGTGTTTGTATGATATGAGCAATTTGAAATGCACCACAACACGATTGCGATGATCCCATACAGCTAGTCTGTAACCATAAACATATTAGCTAATATGTATCCAGTTTTACAAATGAGAATTGCTGAGCTGGAGTAACCGACATTAACCTGAATGGCCTGATCAGATTACGGATCATTGTTGTAGCTTGAAGAAGATACCAAAAACGAGCCCAGAAATCACTGATGCTGACTTCTAAATCTTTACAATCTGTCAATACAATGCATCCTCTCATTAAGGTATTCACATCTGCAAAAAGGGAATTACCTTTATTTTATCTTAATAGTTTATTACATCTGCACCCTGCTGTTGCACAGCCTTGTATCCCCACTGTCTCCCCCTGAAATAGCTTCTGCCCTGTATTTCTTTTGATGCTAAGAGCCCTTTGAACTGGGGCCAGCGTCGTTTCACTCCGCGCAGTGGCAAGTGTGCAAGCAACTCAAATATTCATAGGACCAGACTTCACCTGGAATACCAATGTTCGCTGCTCTGCACTCTGAGCAGATGTGTCAAGCATGGGCCAGACATGGGCCAGTGATAGAGTTTGTGAACTGTGTTATGGCACCAGCTGTAAAAATGGTTAGAGCTGCCAGTGGAACAGGTTATGTCAGTTCATTTCTAGATATGATGGATACTGTACTGCACAGAGCAAGGACTTTCTTATATTTCCACAAAGGTTATCATTGTGGGTTATCCTGCTCTCTCCCAATATGGAGGTGACTATAAACATTGTAATGGGGACCATCCAGGGGTTTGTGTTGAAGTTCATGGGTAGATCACAGTAGGACAATAAGACTGTCAAGGAGTGATGCATGTGGTTCTCCTCATGTGTTAAAACGATGCTGGCTAAGAGCCTTATGTGCTTGAAATATGGAGTTTGTTTTCTTTTTAAAGAATATTATATGATCTTTTTGATATGAAAGTCTCCTTTTGATAATGTGGAAATTGTTTCCTTAAGGCCCGGTCACACTGCGTTTTGCGGGCGTATCGCGGCTGAATCACGGGCAGAAATGTCTGCCCGTGAAGNNNNCAAAAAAAAATCGCAAAATTTTACCCGTGATTCAGCCGCGATACGCCCGCAAAACGCAGTGTGACCGGGCCTTTAATAGGCTGCCAACCAGATCTCTCAACAAAATAGCTACATGGGTCACAGTTCTATAATAAGATCTCAAAATTGGAACATTTCCTGTATTTTTCTTATGTCTTTCCTACTTACATGTGACTTTGGTATTGCTACCTGAGGAAATAAAGGTAAACATGTCAATACGCAATGGTGATGCTTTCTATGTCATATTTTTAAAACTAGACACTGTTGAGTGGGCCAAAAACACCTTCTCAAGAGGATGGGATGACAGAAAGCATTGATCTTTGAAGACTTTGAGGCGGAACATTCCGCCTCAAAGTCCATCCGCTTTTTTACTAGTTGTCTTTTCAAACATAATAACATTCCTGATAAGTCGATTGTCGAGACAGAATATAACATCTTTTTGTTGCGACCTGTCCAGAACATTTCTTGTGCGTTCAGTCAAAATGATGTGCCGCAACATTGCCGCTCTTGTGACGTGGAGGCTTGCCGGTAAATGCCCGCTACAGCTCTGAGGTAAAAGAGCGGAACATTTGTCTGAATGCAAACGGTATAAGACAAGGTCCGTAGCATTACCGCTTTTCAGAGCAAGTCTGAAAGGGGCTTCAGGGTCTTATCCCAGCTGGGGATGCTCAAAAAAACCTCCAAAGGAAGGTGACCAGGAGAAATCCTAATCAAATGCTTTACTAAACTGACCCAACTCCTTTTGATGTGGAGGAGCAGCAGATACTCCAAGCTCTGCTCAGAGGCTTGAAATCCTTATCCTGAGGCTGAACCATGTCACCCTGCAAAAGAAAGTCATTTCAGCGGCTTGTATCTGCAATCTTCTTTCAGTCACTACCCAAATTTCATGACTATAGGTGAGGGTTGGAATGAAAATGGACCACTAAATCAAAAGCGGCACCTTTCAGCTCAGCTCCCTCTTCACAACAATGGATCAATGAAATGCTGTCATTACTGATGAAGCAGCACCAATCCTTCAGTCAATCTTTCACTCCAAATTACCATCACATGTGAATAAGACCCTTTAGTACTTAAACTCTTGTATTGGAGGCAAACACTCTCCCCTGACCTGGAGGGAGCACTCCATGTTTGAGAACCATGGCCACAGATTTAGAGGAGCTGGTGTTCATCCTGGTTACAGGCTGCTCATTTGACTAATTATTGGTTGTGGGCTGTCATTGGTGTTGCCCTGCAAAAAACAAATGCGTAAGGACATCTTACCATTTTTAACCCTGGATTGTGGTTCTAGTACATTTTTTAAACATGGGCAAACATGCATATTAGCCTATTAGGCTACTTTTTTCTTTTTTGGGGGCGGGGGTTGGTGTAACTGGGCTGGAGCTCCTGTGGTAGAATATTACTTTAATAAAAACAGGAGCTTTTTCTTTTTAGAAACATTCTTTGGAAGACACCCCCTTCACTTACCTATGTCAGACTGTTTCTATTTCATATTGGTTTAAGAGTAACTTTTATTTCTTTCTAAAAGAAAATTCAAATTTGTCCCGTACCAAAGACTAACTGTGACCATGTTCATATGAAAATTTGTTAAAAGAAACTTGAAAAGATGTGAGCCTCCCCTTTAATTAATTCTGCCAAACATTCATCTTCCTCGGCAGCCACAATGCTAGCAGATAGAGGTAGCCTCACCAAACCAAAGCTCATGCTACGCATGGTTGTGCTCCATTATGCAGACTCTGACTCTAGATTAAAGCAATTTTTCATAACTAAATATCATTTTGGCTGATTATAGCACAGCAGCTTCTCCCTTGTGGTGTTCAGTTCAATTCATCACCCGCGTCACAACAAAGCCATTCTACAGATGACTATTGAACACTAGCTATTGCATGCAAAAGGTATTTCTGAAAGACAATGTTGTACATTTCTACACAGCTTTGTTGCAAGGAAGATATATTAATGTGATCAATCTTCAAATTTAAATTTTGTCAGAAGTTTGTTCCTCATTTTCTTATATATTTTTCTGGGCCTTAGTTGCATCCTACTCAGCATTATTATTATTATTATCCTCTGATCAATCCCAGTGTTATTTTGTGTGAGTGATTTACAATGCCGTGCTCCATTCTGAGTATTGACTGAGTAGTTTTGGGATTGCATGTGAAGCAACTGAAAATAAGTTGTCAAATTATAAAACATTTAAGATGTTCAGACTGACAATAAAAGAACATTTCAATTTCAATAATGGGGGTATTTAAATTAAATTGCTTCTTTCTAAGTTCAGAAAAGCTCCTTTGAGCCACTGGGATGTAATTGCCTTTGTTGACCTGTCATCATCGCCTTGGCAAAATAATTGGAAGCTAGTTAAAATGGATGTAAAACAAGGCAAAGCCATTCAATGCGATTTAGATTGAAGGCAGGGAGGCTGTGATTGAATTGCAGATAAGGCAACTCTTTTTGTATAATGTCATAGTTGGGAAAAGTAGAGAATGAAATGGAATAAAAAAAGAAAAAAGTAATAAGAAAATTGAAAAGGGTATAGGACACCAGTGGGGTCAGTTATTTTAATTAAACACAGAATGAGAGCTCACCTTTTAAACTTTTATATTTTTAGTGTCATTATTTTATTATTATGATAAAGACATTTTATTATTATGATAAAGACATTTTTGATAAAGAATTTTTTTTAAAAAGGACCTGTTTACCTGCCAAAATCAGTTGAGATATATCTGGATGGTTGTCCCACGTGGTGCTGATCCATAGACTCACAGTTTTTTGTTCCATACACTTTTTTCATGTCAACACCAACTCAGTGCAGAGCTACATTAACAGCTCCAATCATTTCCCTCTTACAAACTGCCAGCTGTACAGCATTACTCATCAGCCATTGCCGATCCATTTCTGTGGCCACCAGCAACTGGGTTTTATGTACCAGATGGAGAGGTTAAAACAAACAAAAGAAAATATAAATCTCAAACCTAAATAGGAAAGCAACAGTGTGTGTGTGTTTGTGTGTGTGTGTGTGTGTGGGGGGGGGGGGTTTAATGCACTAACACTTAGCTAACTGGTCTTTTCCTTAGTGCTGCTTGAAGCTTTTGTTATGTTGTATTACAAGGCAGGTACTTTTTCAGAGCACCTACACTACAATGTAGCACAAACAGATGCTGAGCTTAATCCACTAAACACCCCCGACCCCCACCCCCCATGGGTCTTTCACCTGAATTATTTCCTGAGCAAAGCAACAAAGTGCAACTTTTCAGAGAATTATGTTCTCTCCGTTGTTCCCAGTCTCTCTTTGGTATAATGGAAATTAAAGTAACCACTTGATCTTTGGCTGGGTAAAAAGGAGAATGAAAGGATGCTGTAACAAACAAATGCCCTTTTTCTTTTCCTTTCCTCTCTTTCTCAATAAAACAAATGGCTGATTGCTTTGTTTATTGTGAAGTTGACACTTAGAGCAGGTTGGATCACAAAATAAAGAGTGTTGGTTTGTTGGAGAATTACATGTTTTTTTATTTTGTCAGAATTTGCAGTGGACATTGGTGAGCTGTGCAACGCTGGATATTGTGGGGGTGTGCTGGCTGCCTTTTTATTATTATGTTTGTTGTTTGTAATTAGCCAGAATGGCACTCTGCTGTCTGAAGTGTAGTCAAATTTTTCTACGAATCTGTAACAGTTCAGCTTCAAACAGCACATAACACGATTCTTACAACCAAGTTTTCCTGTACTCATGTACATCACCTTCATCAGTCTCCTGGGAGGTGATAACTTTACTCTTGCCTTCATCTCCTTCAGAGAAGGAAGTAGCTGTCTTACATGTCCGGATCATACAGTTGCCTGATTGGCTACTGTGTCAGTGTTTATCGTCGGAGTTGGTGTGTGTATGTGAGACGGCTGGCTTTTATTCTTTGTGCTGTGTCAGATTCATATTTCTCAGATGCTGCAGGGAAGAGGTTAAAGTGTGTTTGAAGCAATTTTCTTTTTCGTGTACATCGCTGCCTTCCAGCATCTTTGTACGCACAGTTCACAGTCAGGGCCTCATAGTCATGCACTGCAGCTCTGTGGTTCAACCACGGATAAACAAAACAAAAGAAACCACTGGAAAGATGGAAGAAAAGGGTTTGGGTTTCGGATTTAATGCTGTTTAGTATAGGGTGAAAATGATCCATATACAGCACTGCTAAGTTTTGCTTTATTGGAGAAATTAATTTTTAAAGTAATGCACATTCCAGCATTAATTTTCTTTGGCCTTGGGAGTGCTTTTATTGTTGTCTCTTGGCCACCATGAACGAAACACCACTTCACCGCATTAGATGAGGACACAATCTAGAAATAATTGAGTGAACCTGTTTGTGCCAATTACAAGCTGATGCCAGATAATTGGCTCTGTGGGCTGTTGCTCCAGCTATTGGTACAGTGAATTTAAATGCAGTTTAGTTTGAATGTTGTATAGTTTTTTTTTTACTTGACAACCATACAAGTTAGTTACCACAGACACTTGGAAAGAGACAGACATGCTCATTTTCAAGCATGCAAAACTTACAGAAGTAGGTGAACGTGCACACCTGCAGGTTTGAACCCTGCAGAAAAGCGACAACACTAATCCCAGCACAACTTTATTGCCCTAGGCAAAGTTTCTTACGAAAAAAACGAAAACGGATATGAATCCTTTTGTGTCTCCAGAGGGAGCCATGGAGAGTTTGATAAACTCTCCATCGACAAAAGTCGGCAGGTTTTTTGCCGACTTTTTCCTTCCCTCAGTTCCTCCAGCCCTCAGTTCCTGCCAGTTGGGTCTTAATACCACAAAGTTGGAAAATCCAGGGGTATAGAGACAGATAATCTTGAGTTTACCAGCCCTCTGTAACCTGCTCCTGACCTCTTACTGGGACTAACTGCTCAGTAACTTCTACTGGTGTGATGAATCATTCTCCTTGTGAGTGAATAAGTGTCATTCAAAATTATATATTCAAATTTAAATGTCTGCATTTGATGCTGAAAGAGAGCTCTGACCAGGCTGGATGGGGATGAATAACTTTGGAAGAAGTTACTGAGATGTTGGCAAGAGATTCTTTGGGCCCTGTCAGTTGTGATTTGAGGCCTCTGTGAATAAGGCTTACCGTCAGCTTTGTATATCAGAAGAGTTTACAGGCTGAGAGAGAACCTCAAACTCCTAGTTGTAAGAAATTTGAGCAGAACTGTCACAATGGAGAATGTGAAACTTCACAATCTGAAAATGGTAAGGACAATATGAATAATATAATAATCTATTCAACGTTACAACTGTAGCAATTCAGCCCAAATCTGCTTCCTTTTATATAAAATCATTGGAAACACTGTCCTATCATTATGTAACTGGAACTCATTTCCTCTTATAACATCACGGTCCCCCTCACCATCTTTTAATCTTCCTCGTTTTCTGAATTCTCTTTTTCGGATGGGATTTGACGAGATCATTTCTACAAGTTTTTTGCCGACTTTTTCCTTCCCTCAGTTACTCCAGGGCAAATTTAGATGAATAAGATGTGGATATATGCAAGCTGTGTGCATGTGCTACTTGAGTATATGTTAAACAGAGGTCTCATCATATCCCCATGCCCTCTTCCCTTTCATTTTTAGACTGATATGATAAGTAGGGAAGCAAGATGGATGTCATGGCCAGAAAGAATCAGGGATGTGGTCTTGGAAAGTGTTTAGGCAACAACTAACGTGTGAGGCAGAAATCAAGCACATGTCAGTTCTCTATGACAATAAAATTGAGAGAGTGGTTGACCAGACTCGATAAATTGGAACCATAAGATTTTTAAAAGCCACATAGAAAAAATTGCTTCCATGGTCATGTTGCTGGATATGTGAAGCATTTTCACAATGCAGCTGCACAGACACGCACACGTACCAGATACGTAACCAGATTACTCTGCATAGTGCACCTCGTGTTCCTTAAGACAGTGGCCTTCACTTCAAAAGCCCAGGCACCCTAAAAGGATTACACCAGGGATACTTTTATTGGCTCAATGTATTTCCACCCCTCTGTTTCACAGCTGGCCTCAGGTGTCATATTAACTGGCTGGCACAAAATTCTGCAGGGATCAAAAAGACCCGAGAACTACCACACAGAAACGGCTCACAGTGTAGGCCATCAGCACATAAGAGGCTCTTACCGGGCGGCAGTAGAGGGTAGAAGTGGTTTGAGTCAGCAGGAGTGTTTGTTTGTGGCTCATTTATATGCAGGATGCTGTACATCATTAGCATTCTCCCTATACATACATTTTCACCCACATCTTGGGCAATTTTTGCCAGTGAAAACTGAGTGTAAAATGTAAGAAATTAAGAAGAAAAGAATATTGCATAAAGTTTTGATACTAGTAATGCCTTAGGATCTAAAGAGACAAATAACGACACTGTATCTTAAATTGTGTGATTATTTAACTTGGTACAGCAAAGGTAGAGCAAATTTGGTGTTAAAATTTGTGTTTGGTTGATTATCTCGCCACTTTAATACTTGTATTACCCTCCCCCTCTATTCTTGCACTGAGTTTCTTGGTGGATTGGATGATTGCACTCTCTCACAGTAAGAAGGGGAAAAAAACAACATATATTGGCCCTTATTACACTGTCGGGGACTTCAGTAGCGTGTGGAAGATCCATACACAGCTGCAACAGCTTGTCTGGTCACATTTACCTGTTAGACGGCATACCATTCCTCAACCAGGAGTTGTTGAAAGTCAACCAGTATTGGTCACACCAGGTTGTATTGGTTACTCTGGCATGTACAGCACAACCAAGTTGATACAAAATCAATTGTTCAGTGAGGTTGAGGTCTGGACTCATGGCAGGTCATTCCATCCTCTTTTCATCCAAATTCTGGAAGTAGTCTGGGTAGATCCTGGCTCTGTGGGGTAGAGTTTAGTCATCCTGGAGGATAGAGTTAGGTCTCAGATTGTGGAGATATGGTATAAATATGCCTGTCTATCAGTTAGGCTCCAGTCATGTGTCAGTCATACATCTGTGACTGAGACACCTGGCAGCACTTGAAGTTTAAGACAAGAGTGAATACCAACAGGAGGATATTGCTGGGAACTTTTTTGGGGAACTACCCACATCTTTAGTTGTGTTACCACCAAGCGGCAACCTCCAACTGAGAAATGTGAAGCCTATGCGGAAGTGCCAAAAATTGCAGTTCACCCCTCATACGCTAGGTGCTGGCTCCAAAAGGGAGTCAATCCCCATAGACTCCCATGTTAAAAAGGCCAACTTCACAGCAGAAATAAACATGTTTACAGCCTGGTTCAAAAACGATTTTAGGCTTAATAGGTCAAGTTTACCTTCATGACAACTGTTGGGGGAGTGAATTTATTTATCAGTTTATTTATAAGTCATTCGTTTAGATGTTATTTAATTTTGAAATTCTTCATAATTGGGGGCGTGTCCTCTTGATTGACAGGTGCCAGATATCCAGCAAAAGGAGGCAGAGGGGAGCGCACCGGGGTTTTTAGCCGGATAACAGCGTGCCTTAGCTTTAGCCCTCCTACTTCTGTTAGCGCATTAGCTCTCATTAACTCCGGGTTAGCTTTGTTAGTTCGTAGCTAGAGGCAGCTCAGTTTGTTAGGTGTCAATCATCCCTCCCCACGCTCACAGCCCCCCTACTCAGCGCCTCCTCGTCGCCCATTTTTGTATTTTGTGACAAGACTTGTGATGCTGCAAGATGGCGAAGGTGGGACCTACGATTCACGTGGCGTCCATATCTTTTACAGTCACTGGTTTACTTTTAAAGACACTGATGACTAAAACTAGTCACTAATGGTACCACATTAAAGACATGCTCAGTCATGGCTGGTAAACAGCTAATAAGTTAAGTTGCATGATGAAAAAAACCCACACTGGATTGCAATGTCATATTACAGTGAAAGTGGAAAGAAGCATGTGTAAAAATGCACATAGTACATGAAATAAGCATGCAAAAATATAATTTTCTTTTTAAGTATGATTCCAAACATTGGTCATGTCAGCTGTATATGTAGGACACAAATTAACTGCTTAGTGCTGCAGAGGTAGACTGGTTAGAATGGCATGTCAGAGCAATCTAACCCACAGAAACCAGCTAATAAAACAAAGAAGTGAATAGAAATGAGGTTGCAGTCTATATTAATATGAAACTTAAATTTATGTCTAATTTTTTGATATGAGCCTAGAAGGAGTCTGACATGCTGTCAAAATAGTGCAAATTATTGGGAATTTGAGGCTAATGTACCACTAGTTTAAACTGTGTCTTGTACTCAGTAGCTTTCCACTATGCACATCTTCCCGCACGTATTTGATTTTCTGTTCATACCCACCATTTTGCTTTCCTGTGACTCCTGTCCCTTGCCAATATTTTGTTGTGTAGATGTGTCTTTGACTCGAGTCCACGTGTGAGAAAAGCAGGAAGCTGTAAATGCCATATCTCCAATTGCACGTACAATAATGGTGCAAGATAATGGCTCTCAAATGATGCAGAGAGAGAACATTTGTGACTGTGAAGCCATTTGATAAAGAGGGGTCATGATAGCTGGGGGGGATGGCACCAGAAGAGCACATTCAGCTCCTATACATCCACTCCTGGACGTTTTGGATGGATGCTTTTAGGTTTGTGTGTGTGTGTGTGTGTGTGTGTGTGTGTGTGTGTGTGTGTGTGTGTGTGTGTGTGTGTGTGTGTGTGT
>JAOXYM010000009.1:6040781-6054826 GCA_028567055.1 Leptatherina wallacei
TGTGTGTGTGTGTGTGTGTGTGTGTGTGTGTGTGTGTGTGTGTGTGTGTGTGTGTGAGAGAGAGAGAGAGAGAGAGCTTTAATGCATAAACTCTTACATCTCGCTCTTTGTTTTTCCGAGCTCTTCCCTAGGGGGCAGTGAGGAGGGGTGGCTGAGCAGTGACTCTTTTTCTCTATCTTTGCAAGAATGTAAACGTAAAGCAACAGTTAGTGTAATATGGCAGCACTGTGATTAAAGCACAGAGACAAAAGAGCACCATTGTTAGTCTCCCCTGCCCCTTTTTAATATTGCATTGTGATTCCAGAGGGAGGTTTTGCACTTCAATCAAGGTGGGTGAAAAACAAACTCATGATAAAAGCCTGACCTTTGTCTTGGCTCTATCTTATTGCTGCCAGGACAATGTTGAGGGGATGATGGGAAACCAATGTCAAAACCAAAATGCCGTTGCTCACTGAAGCACAACTAAAGAAAGACTTTGATGCGTGTGGCAGCACTGGCTTTTTGTGTAGTGCAGAACTAGAATTATGAATTTTTCTGTTTGTGTATAAACCTTTGAGCATGATCGCTGTTGCTGTTTTCTTTTGTTCAAAGCAGCCGGAGCGCTCAGCGGGCTGTTTTGTAGGGCATTGTGTGCACTTGCTGATCTGGATTTGTGAGGCACAGAGGCTGTGGGGTCCTGCTGTAACACGGCTCTGCTCCAGCCGGCCACTGAATCTCCTCCACTGTACCTCTGAGCACTACCACACACACATTTTCACGCACCAGACACCAGGCACTAGGATCATAGCCAAAATGTACAACCTGCCAGTGGCCACAGAGCAGGATGCACACACTCATGCACATAACACTAACACATTTAGGCACACAAAAGGGCTTTGCTAAGGGCAATGCAGAGTGGTTTCTGCATTCAAATAAGCAAGGTGTGTTCCTGGTTTATCTCACCCAGGCCAGGGCTACATCATATCACAAACTAAGTCCAAACATAACAAACTCAAAAAGCCAAATAGGGGTCAACAAGTGTATCAATTCCAGGTGGTCACGATTACATCGTTCTTTTTTCTTTTATGAGATGTGACTTGAAAGTTGGGAGTTTAGTTTCCATTGTGCGTCCTCCAGACGGTGTTCAGGGAGGAGAGGACAGCAGAAGGAGCTCGGCACCGAGGTCAGGGTTGTCACTGTCTGAGAGGGACTGTGGAGGACCGGCCTCAATGTGACCCATGTGTTTTGGCAGGAACACATTTTCTTCTGCTGTATGGCTGGACTGACTAATGAACTTGCATGTATTCTGCTCAAGTGCAAAGGGAAGAAAAAAGGAAAAAAAAGCCAGTCTCATATTTATTCAGCAAGCTCCAGCATCTGGTGTAGTTTCATCTTCGGCTTGGTTTGCTTGTTGCATTTTAACTTTGCCAATGATCTAAAGGATAAAAATAAGCAGAGATGCACTTCTCTTCTGTTGCTATAGTCAGGTTGTGGTCACATTTCACTATTTTTATTCCTACATATCATGTCAGCCTTCTTTCGTTATTCAGAAAGCTCTGATTATCCACACATCAATATCTATTATCTTATTTAATTACATTTCCTTAATGGTAATCAATATTTTAATGACATATATTTGAAAAGCTTTAGATGACCCAGTCTCAGGAAAATCTGATAAATCTATTGATTTGTCTCCAGAAACTTATTTGTGCTGTTTTTTTTGCTAATGGTGTAAAAAGAGACATACAAGGCTGTCACTGCATTTCATCCGACTGTTTAATAAGCTCATATTTTGTGATGTATGGGGTTGGAAAATAGAGCTGAATGGTCTACTGTTAAGTTAACATAAAGTTGTGACAATGCATGGAATAAAGCTAAGAATTTGTTTACATTTGTTTTGTAATTTCTTTAGATTTCAATACTTTGGAGTATAATTTTCAGGGTTTAAATAATATTATAAAGCTTCTGATATTTTGCCATTTATCACTTATGACGAAGAAAGTGTCACATCATGCAGTTAGGGTGGCTGATGGGATTTAGTTCTTGACTTTAAAGCGAGTGATTGTTACTTCAAATCTTGTCATTCATAATGTTTTCCTTTGTCCAATGATTTATTAGTTAATTTTTTCTTCTATATCTACTTACATTTCTTCTTTGTTTTCACCTGACAATGGTTATCGTTTGAAATTAAAAAAAAGCATTGTTAAAAGCATTGTTAAGGCTACAACTAATGTATATGGTTAGGTTAAAGGCAGGGTAGGAGATCCAGGAAAAACCGTTCGAGCAAGCTACAGTTTTTCTTTTCTTACTCGCTATAGGCAGCTTTTCTGCCATATCGTCCTTTATGTTTAAGTGTATACCGTATTTTGCTAGCCGCTAGCCAAGCTCTGGACCTCACTTCGATGCCTTTGTGGACAAGAGCTCCAAGCCTCTGAGTGTGCGATTTGTGCACGAAGAGGGGAACGTGCAGAGGGTGGAGGGACAAATAGCAGTTGAGTTTGATAGACATATCACCATCCAATCTTTTAGAATGGGCTGGTTAAAATAATTGGATGGCATTTTTTGTGTCCTGTCTGTTCCACAGGTGACTAAAATATTTTATTTTTGTGTAAGAATATTTAATTAATTAGCTGCAATCAGGGTGTGAATTGATTTTTAAGCAATATAGTAAAAGATGCTCCTGGAAAACCTCTCCCATCCTAACTTTAATATGTTGAAAACACACAGTCAGGCTTAGAAAAATAAAAATTAACTTTTAGTCATTGTTTCATCATCGAATCCTAAACAATTAAACTTCTGCTTGGTCAAGGTTAGGGAATTAAGGAAAGGAGAACATGACATCTGTGAAAAAACATACGCCTGGATTAGGGATGTTCCGACAACATTTTTTCCTGTCCAATACCCATTTGGACATCTGTATGTATGTGACAATACAGAGTACTTGTGTTATTTTATTAAGAAGTCAATTAGATTCATCATTTGAATGAATTATATACATCATAAACTTTGATGTATGACATTGTTATTACTACTCAATGGCCTAGCATAGGTTAAAGCCACAGCACTTTTTTAATTATTGAGTAGAAAAACTCAAATCAAAGAATTTCTTTAAACAACAATCTTGGATTATGACTTACAGTGAACGTTTTCCACAACAGCAATGAGCTGGTCATCCAGGAAAATAAAATTTAACAGTTTGTTGTTGCGATGACTTTCTTTTGCAAATTTCTCACGTTTGCCAGTGCTTGTTGTTGAGGCAGTTCATTGTGCTTTTCCTTTAATCCATAAAAACTGGATGCTGTTGCCAGTGACGGAAAATGACATAACATTCTTTGAGATACTGTTTATCGTCTGTTTTATGCTTTCAAAGTAATTCCTATGGGTTCTGGAAGCCGAGATGTGCAGCTTTGCGTTTATAGCCTATATGGCGCATTTTGATGGTGGCACAGTTGCCATCACTGAAATGGCAACAAACTTCTCGTACACTTTTGCGTGATGGCAACACTTTTGGGTTTATAAAGCTTTATAAAGTTGATGCCGTTAAATGTGACAGCATCCATGCTGCCTTCGGAAACTTCAGCCCTGCATATTAGGCATGTTGCTGTTCTGTTAGTAATAATGCCGAACTGCTGACATAACACTAATACTAAATGTTAGCATAATAGTGACTCACGTGCAGCTGAATTATGAATCAGTTTCTGTGGTATCAGATGGTGTTTAAGACAGAAAGTCACCTATAATTTAAGTTAATTTAATTTTTCTGGTGCAAAGGTTAAAATACAGGTAGAAAACATAAAGCAAAACAAGAAAAAATATGGAAATTGTATAATTGTTTTGTTTTGTAGATATTAATTTGCTGCTCTTCTGATTTTTGCTAAAAGTTCATTCTAAATGACTGAAGCACCTTCTAGATATCACAGCGCTGTATAAATAAAGACAACCTTAAGAAAACCAATAGCATACATTTTTATTAAATTTGCAGTAAAAATGCCCTCGTTTTTTCAATTAAAGCTCAATGACAAACCACATTCCCATTTCACAAACTAGATTCCTTTACATATCTAAACAAGAAAATGTACTATGAAGTCCTTTCCCTGCAGATGCTTCCTGTCATTGCTCTGTGAAGTCAGGACACCAAGCGCATACATGATTAACGTTTGCAAAGATCTCCAGGGTTCAAAGAAGATACGGATCACTGCGATGGAGTGGTTGAGGGAAAAGAAAGAAAAAGTGAGCTGAAACATCTTTTGACAGCGGCAGAGTGGGAATGCTTCCTGATGGTTCGCAGTGACCCGGTGATGGACATCTTCAGGTCCCTTTAAGCTGTCATGAGCTCCCAGCTTACAGTGTAGGTGTAATTGCCTATTGGTTGCAGTAATGGCTAACTGTCTCTGCAAACGTTTACTTTTCATTATGCTGATGTATTCATTGCAGCCCTTTTTTTGTTGACCTTATCAATCAGGGTTTAATTTCTTACAGACTTCTTTTTAATTACAACCCTCTCTCTTTTTCCCCGTCCCCCCTCTGGGTCTGTTTAGATTGCAGCACTCGCCTGTTAAGAGGTGGCACCCGCCCGCACAGTAACAGTGGTGCACCAATGTCTGGTCAGAGATTAATCCACCGTTATCACGCCTTCTGCCTTGCTCGGAGCCTCAAGTCAAATCCACAACTCTCGGCTTAATTGGCAGTGAAATGGCGAAGGTTTTTCCCGCTGACCGGCAGCCCACAGCAAAGGCCATCAGAGCTTTACAGCTGTCACACTATCTGATTGTATTAGCCAGGAATTGGGTGATAACTGTATCCCTGAAATTAATTTGATTTAAAGATCAAAAATTACTTTTAAAAAGTACAATAACATGGTTGTTACTGATAGACAATCTGGTTTCTACATTGCAGAAAACATGGAATTACTGCAAAAAATGAATAGCAATTTCATTGAAACAAATAAATGCCATACAATTTCCAAAATGTCCATTCTGCCTTGAAGGCATTTAATAAAATTCTGCCAATTGCTTTCCCACTGAGTGACACAGTGGCCAAAGGTCATGGTATTTGAATACCATCTCAGATCAAAATGGGAAACCAAACTACACTTACGGGTAGTTTGTTCTGCCTGTCAACACATGAAACACAAAATGATCTGTTTGATTTTAGTTTTGGCCTTAAGATGTAAAAAGACGTTTGCATCTTTGCCAGTCATTTTCGCCCAAACAACTGATGTCACTCCCCCCCACCCTCCCCTCCATTCACAAACATATGTTATTGCATGCCATTTACTGGTAGCTTTTAGTGGTTACACAAGGTGTTTGCTTTTAAAAATTGGGTTCACTCAGAGTGCAGTTTTTGTATAGGTATGTGAGTGTTTGCTGATGTTTTTTAAGCGTTCACACTGTTAGTGTCTGTCTGAAGCCTGAATGTGTAGTAGTAGATGAGCATTGCACAGTTCAATCAAAATATCGAAAGGGCAAATCTTTTAGTGGTGTTTGTTGTTTGCAGACAAAGACTTGAAGACTTCTTGCAAACAGAGAATTTCTGAGAAGTTTGTTAAATTTCTCTTCCTGATTTCGCTCTACAGATCAAACCAGAGGAAAAAAAAAAATTGGCTAACATGGAGGGTCAGGGCATCAGTGTTGGCAACCGTGGGTTGGATCACGGTAATCCGGGGCAATGCTTCTTGTGGGAGTCCCGTTGCTGACAGTCTGATGCATTCTTTTCTCCGCCCACTATCCCGCGCTCCCTTACGCCCCAGCTCAACCTCTGTTGGTCTGGATTACTCCAAGATGAAAGAAGCTTATCGTCCTTTTCCTTTTAATGACTTGAGGGCATGTCTCAAGCTGTCAATTCATGAACCCCTTTCTGTTCAGATGGTGCTGGCATTGTATTTCTTACAAGTGACTGGATGCCACAGTTATGGGTTATGGGTGGGATTACAAGTGGGCAGTACCCCATTGAGATTCTATGGGGGTTACTGAAGGCTGACTCTCCTTTAATGCTCTCATCACTCCTGATGAAAAACCATTCCATCCCACATGCACGCAGAGCAGCGATGCTTTGAGATGTCATTAGACGGTAATTGTGATGCAGCCAGTCCAAGTCGATTGATGGGAAGATGCACTCACAAAGGGTCATCATCAGCACGGGGATATCATCAGTCTGAACTGTGATGTTGAATTGTCTTCCACTAGTCGTTGCTGCGTAGTGTGCTTCATGACAAGAAAAACTCTTCATTTTGACTTTCCATTAAAATTGTAGTTGCATTTCTACATGATTTTTTTTTATGCTTTTGTCTCGCAAAAGGCAAGGCAAGGCAAATTTATTTGAGCACATTTCATGTACAGGACAATTTAAGTTGCTTTAAGTTGCAGAAAAGTACATTAAAAAAAGAAGAGAAAAAATAAAAAATAGATAATAATGATAATCTAAAATCAAGATTAAGAAAGGACAACAGATTAACAATAGAATATTTTGATAATGCTGAGCCCAACCTTTGGGTCAGCCTGACACAACTAAGTTGTCACAGTGAGTGGCACACAGCACATTGTGGATTACAGGGTCAGTAGGTCTCCTAAACTGTGACAACACTGAAATTAACTTAAGGGCAAGGATTTGCAATTCTTTCGACTCCCCATTAGCCATTGTGTTTGAACAGACTTATGACTTATGTATTGCGCCATTACTAGGGCTATGCATTTGTCCCAAGTTACAGCAGATTAGTCTTTTTCATCATCAGGTTTTAGATTTATCTCTGTTTTGTCATGCCACAAGAGTAGATTAGAATAATGTAATTTATATGAATTACATGTACCTTTGTGTCAATTGTTTTTTTTTGTTTTATCCGAATCCGAACAACAGAAAATTTCCGGGAAACAAGTGTTTTGTTTTGTATTTTTTTCACACGTTTGTACCTTTTAATTGCACCTGTGGGAAGCAAAGTGATGACGCATACAAATCATGTTCCTTCCCCCAAAAAATCTGCATGGCAGGATCATTAAGATGCTCACTAACATGGCACAGACTGGCATTTAAAGTCCAAATCCAGAGTCATTTTACCCCTTGCTGTTCTAACAAATCCATGCATATTCATCACGTCCAAATAGACGAATGTGTTCCTGTCTCTTCCTCTGTGAATGATCTCTTCTGACTTTTATCAGGGCTGTTAGCCATGCTTTCTCAGCTTGCACTCATGAATATGGATTCCTCCAGTGTTAGGATCTTTTCCCAAGGTTTCACCCAGTCTGTGCTCTTTTCAAAAATATGATCACAAACCTTATGTAAAACCTACTTGTTTTTCCTCATTGTAACTTTAGTCACAGTGTCACTATATATGAGACAATATAAGAGATTGGCATTCATTTATTGTGGATCAGTGGCTTTTTTGACACCATCCATTATGTTAAGTTCTTAATGCTAAAGAGCAACAGACTTGAATTTGAATAATACATTTCAATATCTTATTTTCTGTGGCTACTTGGTGCTTTTAGCTATTTATATTTCCATTATTTGCCTATTAGGTATTAGAATAATTCATGGCTTACTACTTTGATCCAGCATGTGCTAACTAGATTATAGAAAGTGGCCGTGAGCCGAGTTGTCAGCTCTTTGCAGCTTGTGGTATAAGGGTAATGGGCAAAATCAATTTAGGTTGTCCTATTTTGTTCCTCCTGGACACTGATATGCTAAAAAGTTTACTCTTTAAAAAAAATAAAATAATAAAATTGTAGTTTCCATCCACATCAGTCAAGCCTCTCCACAGACTTTCGTCAAGGCCCCGGGCAACTGCAGAAGTCCCCCCCCCATCTTTGTTGAATCACTGCTTTGGAATGTTAATCAGATCTTAAATGCAGTGAAAGCAGATAGTTTAATTGTGTGGAAGCAATTGGGTGAAAATTCAATTGCGGTTGCATTTGTTTAAAGGCAGCAAACATAATGTTCAGTCACTTCCATTAGGAAGTACATGTTTTAGGCATTATCAGGTGGATTTCCTGGCATCCAGTGCATAACTTAAGTAGTCTGTGACTATGATTGTTTGATTTTGACCAAGAGTGACCACGTTTTTGTTTTTCATGTCCCTGAAAGGCTGTAATTACTGTTTTGTGTACTTCATCCCTGAAGGTCCCAGGGGACTTTAGATTACAACATTGCTTTGTCAGCTTTAATCTATAAACTTGACATTTACAGAGACAAAAATGTAGTGCATGTTATTTTTCTGAATGGCAAATAATCATCAAATGTTTCAACACTCTCTTTTTATTCTTTTTACATTAATTTGGAAAACCGACTGCAAATTATTTTGCACTTGGCCACACACAGCCCAAGGGCTTTTATTTAATCACGACTCTTAACCAGGTAAGGTGCTCATGAATTTTGTTCCGACCCTGTACTTTACACCCATCAGGGAAAAGTTTGAAGGGAGACAAGAACAAAAGAAAAAAAAGAAAAACGAGTTTGTCATGGAAACTAAGATTGGAGGAGTTTAGATGGCATAACGTGAATGTTCGCCATCTGTTTGCTTGTCTAGGTTCTTAGTCCATGGCATTTTGCCAGACTCAATTCTATCTGTGATGGTAGTGCCTGTTCTAAAAGACAATTATTTTGTCTAAAATTATGACATTAATTACAATGCAAAGAATACTAACATGATTATAAGAAGCAGGGAGGATCATAAACTTGCATTTTTCTCTATCTGGAGTTGTTCTGAAGGTGTATACTTCTATTAAACACCTGGGACATTTTAGAACTGATGATCTGGCTGATGCCATGGACATTTACAAATGGCATGCATATGTTGATATGCTTATATGCAAGCTAAGTACAAGTTTTGTCTCAGTGAAGGTTGCACTTTTGAAAAGCATGATGTACCCCCGTTGAATACTGCCCACCTTTGGAGGCACTATAAGGAAAGCAGTATGCATAAATTTCAAGTGGCATAACGATGGATTGAAGATGCTGCTTATGATGCCGAAATGGACTAGTTTGTTGGTATTAGTGTCTCCACCTGTGATGTTGTATTACGCAATGATATGTACAGATGTAAGCGTGGCTTAACAGCCTCTGACCCTGAAGTTCAGTCAGGTTTTAATCTAGTATGTTGAACCATTTGCGTTTTGGCCTCTTTGTAAACCTGGGATTCTGTGTTTTTTCCGTCCCGCTTTTCTTTCTTTTTTTGTATTTGGACCTATGTGTTTTTAATAAAGTAAAATCAAATTACATTAAATAATAATGGAAATGTGTAAGTCTCTTAAAAATTGCTTTTTGGAACATTTTGAAGGACTTTCCTCACAACTTATGATTTGCTTTCTCTCTCCACAGTGAATAAACACAAGCCATGGATCGAGACATCATACCATGGGGTAATTACTGAAAACACTGACATTGTTCTGCTGGATCCTCCACTGGTGGCCCTTGACAAAGATGCCCCCATCCCCTATGCAGGTATGGTACATGTCAACCTTAAACCTTAAAACTCTGTTAGATTGCTGGCATCCTGGAGCTTTATCACTTATATTGTCATAAACTTTGTGGTTGATAGCTTACCCTTTAGGTGATTTACAGAAGTTTTCCAGGCATTTACATACCATCCAGGAGGTCTGCTATCTAGCTGCAAAATGTGGTGTTTATTCAGAGACTCTGTATAGTAAATTCAAAATGAGTGATAGCATGAGTATCACATTTTTGTGGTATAAAAGATTGCTATCACTATGTTGCTAAGAGACCTCCATTTTGTACCAGAAATGATGGTGAAGCCATTTCCTGTCAAACTTTCAACTATTAAGCTAGCTTAAATCAATGGTAATGTCCAATCAGGAGCAGCCAAATATCAAAAGGTGACAAAAAAGTTCTACGTCTGTCTGAAAAAAACAAAAATATTGGTCCTCTATGTCTGGAATAAAGCCAAGAAGATGTTTTGATGCAAGCTGGTGCCAAAAACAAGCTGAGTTTTTTATAAAATACCATGACTTGAGCACATGAGAAATGGCTTGGTCACTGTTGATCTGTACTTTCTACGAAGTACTGTGAGTAATAAATTCTGCTTTTTTGTTTGTTTGTTTTGGTTAGCTTTAATGGTGCTCTATCATTTGATGAATTCATTTAAAAATTGTTTGCCTTGTAATCTGACAATTTAAGCAGTCTGTAAAAAAAAGAAAAAAAAGTCTGCATGTTGACTGTGCTTAAAAGGGTTGAGGTTCTACATGATTTTTTTACATTAAAAGAAAAAAGGGCACCTAAAATGGCTTTGAGTTTTAAGGGTTAAAATGGCAAACTAAAGGTGTATAAACAGAGAAATACTTAGTTGTGTTAATCGACACTGGGAAGCATATCATTGGGGTGCAGCTTTACAATTTCCTCTGCACCACACTCTACTGTGAACCCTAGTCTGTGCTGGAGCCATTTAATCCAATAATTCTCAGTCAGCGTGCATCATACAGGGCTCCTATTTCCTCTTTATTTAGAGTGGGAAGTGGCCCAAAAAGCCTCATGGTGGCTGAGGACACTCAAGAAAAATTGAGTCAAACCGGATTAGATTCTTCCCACTTTGTGACCATTCCAGCTCATCCAAGGGGGTGCCAACTCTTATGGGAGGATGTTAGCGGGAGGCTGTTGGCGAAGCTAGCCATCCCCTCTCCTGCCTGGCTGCTAATGTGGCCAAGACCCCAGCATGGGGTTGCAGTGCAGGGCTGAAACCCACTCATAGAGACCCTTCAAGCTGAGTTGGATGCATGGATGGAAGGAGAGAGTAGTGTGTGTGTGTAAAACCCCCCAAAAAAAGAAAAGGAAAGAAAAGAAAAGGAAAAAAACATGTGTTTGCTTACAAAAACACTTTTTCATTGTTTGCCAATCTGTGTGTGTGTGTGTGTGTGTGTGTGTGTGTGTGTGTGTGTGTGTGTGTGCATATGCTGTGGCATGGCCTGAGGGGCTCACAGTAATGGCCACCCTACAGGGAGAAAGAGAGAAAATGATGAGACAGTAGGGAGGGTAGCTGGCTGACCAGCTCATGCCCTCTGGCTCTTGACAGACTGATAGCCACACACGGAGAGTGTGCACATATACACTAACAACAAGTAGAGCACATGGGTATTCCTGCAATTTCGAAGGTGAGAACACTATTAATAATTTAGTGAGAAATCTCTTCTAAACAAGAACAGTAGTGTTCCCAGTCCATCTTACCACAGCGTCCTTCTGCTTTTCCTGCTATCTCTATTACTTGTCTGTCCATTCTCTGGTTTTCCTGTCATCTCCACTTCCATAATGTGTGGCTGTAGTTGTTTCTGTACCAGTGCTTTAAGTGGGCAGGTATGCACCGATATGAAGTACCGACACTTTTAAATTTGACCCCTCAGCGTACCGGGACTTTACCGGGTTATATGCCCTCTTGGTTGACAGTACAAAGAGATGACTTTATTAGAATTCTTAATAGTATTTTTCCAAATTTATGTAATCATTTCATCTCGTTGAATACAATCTATTTGTGTATAATTATCAGTCCAAAGAGGGAGGGATGGGGTGGAGAAGAGGAGAGAGTGCAATGTCAGGAAGAACCAGGTAAGAAAACAGAGAATAATGGAAGCAAATCAGAAACTGTTAAGCTGACAAGGAAAAACATCCAGATGAAGAGGTGCTGTATCAGAAACAATATTATTTTTCATTTTTCACGCCATGAAGCTTAAATTTATAGAAGTGGCTCCATGACACTTTGAATTTGGCTCATGTGGATTTGATTTTGTTCTTTTCCAATTTCTGGTCAATCAAACTATTGATCTATAGATGGATAGAGAGATCTATATATAAATATCACCCATGTTTTTTTCCAGATTGGACTGACAGCAGGTCATTGAGGGGAGTACCAGCACTTATTTTTTCCACTTAAAGCACTGGTCTGTACAGATTGATAATCTGGTACTGCAGTGCAATTTTCCGTGCAATCGGACAATAAAGTATTATCTTATCTTATCTTCTCTTATCATAATTCCCCTCCCTCCTTATATCTGAGCAACTACCTGAAAAACCCACACATCCAACCTGCAGCAGCCTCCCCTCTTACTCTCCCTGCATTATGGTCTTGAGCTGGGCTGAAACAGATATCCAGTAATTATCTGAAGTGAGTCTTTTCTTCTTCCATCAAATTGCTGGGGTGGAGTGGCAGAGCAGTGCACAGGAAGTGGTTAGACCTCATCAATCAGGTCAACCAGGTTTTAATTACGGCACATTTGCTGTAAGACATGGACATCCAATGGCTGACTTGCGACAGTCACGCATTTGAATTGGAAAGGCTGAGAAATGTCACGCTTTTACAAGTGCATAATGATGGAGGCTACTGTACACTGATGCTGAGCACTTGAAATCAACTTACAATTCCGATTCATTCAGCAGAAGACAACAAAGCTAGCATAAAGCCAGTTTTTCCCTGTTCGTCTTTCACATTATTTTAAATCTGCACACAGTTATCCTCTCAGACTGTTGAGCAGGGTGGAGTCGTCAAGACAGTCACTGGTCTGGAACAACAGGAAATATGGTAGTGCTGTATCTGAAAGCAGGCATAGACTGACAACAGCCATCACAAACGTCAAACTTACCCAGACTTAGTGTCAGGAAGAGTAAAAAATCCCATAGTGTGAAAACTCCTTGTGTTATGCAAGGCTGTGTCTGACAAAACCCAGTTGTTTTGCTCTTACAAAAGAAGTGCTCAATACAAAACATTTTATAGAAAAGAATTTGAGAAATTCTGATGGTACAAATGTAGCTTTATTCAATACTTTACAGGAGTTTTTATTCTCAGAGTTCCATATTCATCTGAAAAAGAAGCAAACTTTTTCTGAAGGTGCTGCCTATCACAGTGCTTCACATTATTTGCTGACAAGCAGCTAGGTGAAATCAGTCAATCATCAACCTGCACATTTCCATTTCAGTGAGAAGTAAGCATAGACTGATGCTGAAACTTGTCCAGGAAAAGTGAAAAGTGCAAGGAATCAGAAACAAGCCAGGAAGGCTGCGTAGCCGAACGTAGAAAAAGAATTGAGCATTGCATCAGCTCAGCTAATTATCCCAGTGCATCGGTGGATGGCACCTGATCTCTAAACAGTTCCACATCAGTTGATGGCTCAGCTGATTCTTCTTAAAACATCCAGTTGGCAAAATATAAACAGAATATTAATATGCACTACGCTGCAGACCTCCGCTGCTTTGTTTGCAAGCTCCTTTGTTTGCAAGCTTTCCCGCAGCTCCTTATGTTCCTACTGAATCTGACTTGAATGAAGGCCATGTCTGTTGTCTGTTGTCATTGATGCTTTCTTACTCTCTTTACATAAGTGCTCTGGGCTGCTGCTTTTTCTGCTTTAAGCCTCCATACATGCACATGCACAACAGCAGGCAGATGCATTTTTCCTGTCTCAGACTTTCTATGTACCAGTTAAAATTTAGGACTCCTCTTAGTAACTCAAAATAGTTAGATATGTCCAAGCTTACTGTTCTGTGTGAAATGTCAGAGCCAGAGTATTGATATCCAGTTTCTGGTGTGTGACACGATGCCGTAAAGCAAAACTTAGCTGTCACGTGATGTTGTGGGCTGAAGAAACAGTTGCAAAGTACAGTTTCTCGAACTCAGGATGCTGCAGGGCAATGACAGCTCCAGAAATGTACTTAATGGCTGTCATTGTGACATCAAAACAGGTCAGAAAATCTGAGTTTTAAGTTCAGAAAGTTATGTAGTTTTGCTTTAAGTAATGTTGCAACAAAAATCTGTGTAGCTAAAGAATAGATCATTTCAGATGTGTAAGAAACATGGGTAGCACTTTACATTACAGCTCGGTAATTGTATGGTAATATTGTGGTAATATGATGTTAATACAGTTGAAATAACTGGGTATATATGCTATAATTACCAGTAGTAATTACCAGGCAATATTCTGATAGTAACACTGGGTACATCATGGTAACAATAGACTGAAACTGAAGTTAAAGGCTAATAAGGTGCCTGTAACCTACAGCAATAGGAGGGAAACAAATTTAATGAGAAAGTGAAACTATTTGGTAGTACTATGGTAATATTGTGGTAATTACCTGGTAGCTGC
>JAOXYM010000009.1:6092684-6105342 GCA_028567055.1 Leptatherina wallacei
TTTCTAATGTTTATATGTAAAGCACCTTGAATTGTCATGTACATGAAATGTGCTATACAAATAAACTTGCCTTGCCTTACAATAGCTATCATCTGATCCAATATAGAATGATGGCACAGTCCTAGTGTTGATCCTGAAGCTGAATTAAAACAACCCAGAGCTGTCAGTCAAATACAGCACACAATTTCAGCAAGTCTGGAAAAGATTTAGTCTTCATGTTGTCAGAACAGAGCCAGTGGTTTTCTCTGAATAATGCAGCACCGGCATCACCAGTGGAAAACTGGTAATCCCTTTTCACTGCACTTCCAGTATGTTTTCTGTCAGTGTTATTTGGGAATTTTACAGACACCCAGGGAGTAACATTTTCCCACAGACTGCAGTGTCTCTCTTGTATTCCAGTATCTTTATGAATAATGGTATTCCTATAAGGTATTTCCCCCCCAATTTATCTCTCATTAACCATTTTATTTTAGTCACAGCAAACATTTTATTTCAGAAAAAGAAAACAAAAACATCTAAAACAAAAAAACAAGAAGGGCATGTGATGGCACTTTCCACTTTTTTAAAGGTATTAATAGAATCCTTAAAAAGCTTTACTCAGGGGTTACAGATCGAGACAACTTGGGGAACTTAGGCTAATTTCAAGAAGAATAATCTAATTCACTTCAGAAAATGTCTGTTTTTCATTCTGAAGGAGCAAAAAATGCCCATTTTGTGACCTGTGGACCCATTTAACTGTACATAAAGCATTATATACAGTGGGGCAACCTCATGATTAACAAGTACTTTCTGTGATTCTCTGTAATATCCACCACTCACTTTTTTTGTTTTAGGTCTTAAGGGAACACAATAACAGCAGCCAGACAATAAAACTCTGTACTTTATAATGAAAGGGATCACAGTATCTACATCAGGGGTGTCAAACTCAATTTAGTTCAGGTCACAAACAGCACAGTTTGTTCTTAAGTGGACCAATCCAGTAAAATAACAGCATGATAGCCTATAAATAACCAAAACTCCATATTTTTCCATTTGTTTTAGTGTTAAGAAGTACACATACATTAAGATTTTTACATTTAATTAATTATATAAAAAAAAAATGCATTATAAACAACCCGAAATTTCTTGACAAAAAGAAATGCAGTTTCAACAACGTTTTGCTTCAGTTGATCATTTACACACGCATCAAACCTTACAAACCAAAAATGGATCTTCAAAATCTAAAAGCATTTAATCTGGATCTGGATCACATTATGATTCGAGTAACTTTTCAAGAGGAATAAGTTCATTTAAATGCATACACCTGTACATTTCCACATTTGTGTAATCCTGACCACCTGAAATGGCTTCATAATTCAAACTAAAGTGAGTTCTGTTAAAAAGGAAATAAGTTATTCCCCTTGCTTTGGAAATGTTTTATATTTAAAAAAAAATCTGTAGACAAATTAGGAATCTTATTAACTTTATTATAAAATTGCAGTTGCTGTCCTCTGTCATTCAGAGGACATTCTGTTCACCAAATTCATCTCATGGGCCTTATTGGACCCTCTGGCTGTCCTGTTTTGGCCCCGGGCCATACGTTTGACACCCCTGATCTACATCCATATTTTTACATCCAGTCTATAGTTTTGTTTTCAGTCATTTTCTTGGTAAAAATATCTAAAGTATAACTCAAAGTGGCTGGAACAGACACGCTCTCATGGATTTTCTGTTTCTTCTCTTAAATATATGTATGCATGCCCACCAATGTTCAACATTTGAAACTGAAATCCAGCTTCTCCTGACAGGTACAATTGATTTTCACTGGTATTTACACAGCACAGCATTCAATCAAATGTTTATACTACCCTCCTAGCGAGCCCAAGTCTCTTCTCCTGTACTCCTATGTGTATGTGTACATGCACCAGTGTTATTTCCCCTTCAGTAAACGTGAAGGGATTATTCTTCAATCAACAAGTTTGCCCTTGTCACGTTGCTGGGTGGAGGCGAACGACTTCCATTTTCCAAGCAGCGATATTCTGTGTCAGGCTGACATTTACCGCAATGCCAACGTCTTTGTGCCACTCTCATCACCGTGACAGCAGACTTACACATCACCAAGAATCCCACCGAAGTATCAATTTGCTCAGCCAGCACTCGGTGAATGGGGCGGATAAGTCACACGTGAGGCGTACATACAGGCAAAAGATTTTCCCAAAAATACTGTGGAGTGTGAAGTAAGACACACACAAAACACTTCTGGAGTAAATACCTCATGGCAAGAGATCCAAAACCAAAATTAATCAACTTGGAATTGGCCTCAGTGGCAAATGATAGCATATTACTGTCAATGACTTTAGCGCATTCACAATTAAGACCTTTGGCGATTTTATCAAGAGGATTTGTCTCAAGAAGATCCTTTTTATGCCTGTAAATGCAACATGGCTGCCATGAAAACACATTTACATGGATAGGGCATTTCTCATTATTCGTTATATCGATCAGGCATCAAAAGATCATCCAACAAGCACGAAGCTAAGACTTTATCCACTGTCTATCATCTGCTGTAGGCAGGGAGTAATCCATTATTAATCCCCTCTTGACACACGGGCTGTTGTTGTCATAAATAGTTTAGAGTGCCTCATGACTCACTCTAATGAATCAATGTTCAGACTTTACCTATTAATATTAATTAAGCACACTTATAGAATTACTGAATGTTTTCCAGTTTCACTGCACTCTTTCTAATAAGTGTTTAGATACTTTTTAAAGCTACTTAATCCACAGAGAACTGATGGAATACCTGGAGTACTATATTTTTTCAGCATACCTATGTTTCATGTTTATTTTATGGATGTTCTCCTATCTTTGTTTATTTTTCTTTCTAGTTACCTTCAAGAAAGAGCAGCTTTCATAAATTGTTCCGTCTTCACACAGAGGCAAATAAGCTCAGAAAAAAATATCTCCAGGCTCTGAAATAGGGGTTCTTTATTGCCTTTCCTTGCTCACATTATTACTGTGATATTAACTTTGAAAAAATGTGAGAAATCTACCAACACTGTTTTAAAATCACATCTATTTCCAGTTTACATAGTTTGCATGGGGATTTGAGGAGACAGCATAGCCAATGTTTACATGACTTAATAATGGAGTTAAATCTGTTCTGAACAAGACATTTGCACAACTGCTCTCAGACATTTATTGGTTTTATGAAGTACTGTTTTATGAAGTTATATATTTCTAAATATGTCATATTTTTCTTTGGGAAAACTATAGTTGAATCATGATCAATGCATGAAGGAAAAATGAAATCGTGCATCAGATATAGCAACTAAGAAAAGCGGTTGTTGTGCAAAGTTTCTGTTTAAGTAAAATATTTTTGGATATTTTTTGCTTTGAAAGTGTTTTATGGAGTTCCACTGACAGTTGTATGATTGAAATAATATCATTTATTTCACAAATAAGTTTTAAAATCTGTTGAGATGGTTAATGTTTGTATCGCATCAGGGTTGTTGCAAATGCATGATGCAAATCAGTTCTGCTCAACATGTCTCTCAGATGAGTGATCACATGAAAATTCATGTTTATAGTGGATAAACCTGGTCAATACTTGCAGATGAGTAAGAATAATTGCGGGATCACAAGTCAAAAACAATTCCTGAAGACTTTTCTACTTATGTACAAATTATTTGAGCTCGTACTCCTGAGGTTTGATCAATAAGCAACAAAACTGGGCACAAAATTAAGAAAATGAATGTTTTCCCCATTATTTCTCCTCTTTGATAACAATTATTTTTGTATTATATATTACTGGCAAGCCTAATTTGTCATGTTTTCAACAAGGTATTGCTTGTAAGAATCTCACTTCTGTGGAATGGGCAACACAACACAAGTTTCTATTATAAACAGCAGCAAGTTGTTATCAATTATTATGTTATACAGCATTTGTATATGACCATTTTTTCCAAGTTGGTGCTGGGGAACGCCAACTGGTAATGACATCTATTCTCGACGGCTCGGAATTACAAGACAACTGGAACGCAGTATTAGTCCCACAGTGCAGAACAAAGCAGTATAAAAACAGCTGCTATTGCCTAGTTAAACAAAATGTAGCATTTTACACACACACACATCTATTTGTTCATGTATTTATGTATGAATCTGTTTCTCCCTTAACTTCTATACTTGTTTTTTTTCCTTACCCTGGCTTAAAAACCCACTATATAACTTATGCTATTTTCTCAGCCCCCCTATCAACGGATAATTTGGCATCCATCTGGGATCCAATCTGATCCCACAAAAATACGTGAAATAAGCACAAAGTTATTTCAACACCTTCCGCTTATTTACGTGTTGGTGGCACGTAATTGATCAAAATTACGTACTGGGGACACTTAAATGAGGGCCATGTAAAGTGGCCCTCATGGAGAACTTTTTCGTGACATCCACACGACTTTCCAGGTTCCACAAAAGGCTTCATTTTACGTTTTCAAAGAAAAAAAATGTTTTTGATCTTTATTTCATTTCACTAAATTACCTGTGGTCAGGCCGTTCTCAAAAATGGTTCATGTGACTTATAGCAAAATAATGCACATATCTTATAAAATCCTGAACACATCAGGGCTGATGAATTAATTGTGGCGCTCTGTCGTGCTGTGCTGTCTGCGGGACTTTTATGGTTCTAAAACAACAAAGAAGGCTGAATATTCTGGAAAATAGCCCCTAACCTTATTCTAAATAGCCTGGGTGAAAATTTATTTTATCCATAGGTCTATCATGTATAGTTTCCCAGTTGTTGGTTATAACACATGTTATTATATGATAGTTCAGGTCAAGAGCTCTCTATAACAATTGGTCACATGTCTCTATCCCAATTTCAGCTGCATACCTGCACCATCCCACAAAGTTCTCCACCAGGCCCCTGCACTCCCTCTCCTGTCCATCTGCAGCACATCCAATGATCGCAGAGTCATAATTTGTTGTTATTCTTCAGATGAAGATTTTTAAATGATTTATTTGGTTTAGTGAAAGCCAAAGTTTTTTTTTCTCATTTCATTGAGACCCCTTGAGAGACAAGGTATCAGAGAGTGCTTGACCGAGTATAAAAAATGAAGTTTTTCGGTTTTGTCCCCCTTCAGTTTTATGGAAAGTATTTTCCCAAATTAAATCACCTTTACAGTTATGATATTATTCACAATCTATGTCATGTGTATAAGTAGTTGATAAATGCGCTGCTGGGGTTTTATTCCAATGCATCAAGTCCATTTTGAATAAATAAGTTAGTAAATAATAAATAAGTGAAGTGAGTTTAATAAAGGATCCAGTTTAAAAAGATGTGTGTAAAAAGCTTTTCTAAATCACTGTAAGTAAGTGTGATCAAAAGTTTCCATCATGGCATAAAACCAGGCCAAAGTATTGAAGTGCTTTATTGTTGTCGCTGCAAACTACAAAAAGAAAGAGAAAAAAACAGGGAAACCTTCTGTATATCCCCAAAGTATACATGAAAATAGACAAAGTCAAGGCCTATGAGCTCCCAGAGCCGCTGGATGACTGCCATTTGAATTGTAACCTCGCCTTTACGGCGATTGGAACGTGTCATACACTCACACACACACACACGTTGCAGCGTTCATGGCAAAGATCTTGTGAGACCCGAGAGAAAATTTGTAAATAATAAAAGAGACTATTTAGTTTTTGTATTCAATAATCTAACATGTTTCAGGTCCATTGGGAAAGAGAAGAGGCCTTCTCATGGTTGTTTTGCTCAAAGTCACAGCTTAAATGTCTCTATTTCATGTCGGTTTCCTGAAAATGTGCCGTAATGCTGAGGATTTGGGCTATGCATATGGACTGGATTCCAGTCTTCCTGTGTCAGTGCCACTGATTCTGGAATCAATGCGATTGCATTTATTGTTCAGTATACTACTTGTTTTATTTTCTACCAATATCAGCGGTAAATTAATAAAAGGAGGATAAAGTTATATTTTCAGTCACGTAAATCAAACCATCCAAGTTTTATAGGAAATTATCTGATGATATAAACAACACTCCTACATACAAATGAACGTTATTAGAGAGTAAATCTTTAATATTGCACCATAGTTAAATCAGTAAAATTATGATGAATATATTTAAAATATTTCCCAGCATGTTTTGCCTTTTTTTGTTTTTCAGAAACAAAAAAGTCCTGCAGATGATGATACAGCTGCACAATTGATATTTCAGCACTGATGTGCTCAGGATTTTATTGGATATATGCGAATATCCGTGCATTATTTTGCACAAGTCACATGAACCCTAACGGCCTGACCACAGTTTATTAAATGAAAAAATGCACAAAGCGAAACTTAGCAGGCGGCTTCCCGGATGTAAAAGTTCTCTAGTGCGGTTTCTCAGCTGCGGGGTGCTGCTGGGCCGCAACGGCCCTAGAAATGCACATAATAGATGTCACTGTGCCATCAAACAAGTCCGGAAAGCAGAGTTTTAAGGTTGAAAATTTTTATATTGTGGGCCTTCAATGCTGGTCTTGTAATTTGTTGAGTTTTTAAATTTGATTTTAAAGGATGTTCCCCTCACCTTTTATGTCTCTTATACCTTTTTCTGCTTTTTTGTTGGAACCTTTAGCACTTTAAACTACTATCTTTGTTGTTTAAGCATGTTGTGTCACTGTGTGACTGTGTGATTCGTGTTGCTTCTGTCCGGTGACCTGGGTGTCAAACTAGATGTTATTTCTCACTGCAAAAAATAAATCTACTTACGAGTACAAATAAATAAATCTGAACCTTATATAAAGGTGACGAATCAAGCTCTCCAACGGTGTATAATACAACCACACACAGATTTCCTTTTGTGCTAAGCTTAGACACTTTTAATTACAGCGTGTGCAGTGTAGCATTAAATGCCACATGCTGATGACACTATACAGACACATTTATTGGCTACAAACCAAATACCGGAAATTAGTTGGATATTTAACAGTTTTGGGTTTTTTTGGAATTATTTCAGAAGCTGATATAAAATGAGGAATTGTTCATGCATTGTATGTGAGGGGATATGGTATTGCAAAGCTGCAAACCAGAAACTGCTTTTTAAACGTTGGTGACATTTTAGTGATTAACAGATAAAACTTTTGTTTTCCAGAAAACTTAACACAGTTACCTTTAAATTAGTTGTGAAGTGAAGGATCAATACATCTGTTTGCCACTGCCGTTATTACGGGCTTTAGTGGGCAATTAGCACATGGCCGCCTCCCATTAGATGATGTTTTATTTGACATTACCTCCTACATCTGTAGTTACGCTGAGTGGTTAGGGTCCTGTGGCTCAGCTTTTGCTACGGCGGTTACAGGAACAGCTGACAGCTTCTATTCTGCAGTTAATGTGTCAGGCTGAAAAGCTGCAGAAAAGATCATTTGAGGGTTGTGTGCTGAAGCTAATTAGCTGGCTGACAGATGTTAACCAGGTGAGTAGCTGGTGGAGATGCAGACATGCAGGATGATAGAAAAGTTAGTTTTTTCTTTAATAAAGAATGGAGTAATGAGCTGCATTCAGGATGAAAGGACTGAACGGTGCAAGTGTCACGTGTAACAATTTCGAATGCATCTTTATCATAATTGTGTGATTTTGTGAAGATGAAAGATCAAACCCAGTAGTGCTATGTTAATAACATCCTTATTGTGTTTAAACTCCACCATGAATTAAAATCTACTTCCTATTCAGAACATACCTCACAGGGACCTTTGGTATCCAATGAAAATAGTTATGCTTTACCTCCTTAAAGCTTCACAGTAAATGTGTTTGTGCTCGACCTGTTAATTAGATATAAATTTAACACTGAAATATGTATTGAGATATATTTCTTGTTATAACTCAGTGCTTCAGTTTCTTTTGACAACATGTCTACATGTGTTTTCTGTTCAGTCGCCACATTAAATTGTTTTGTGCTGACACACAGACCGAGCACTCTCTACTCTTCAGTTCATTTTTATTCTTATACGGCCAATTCAGTACAAAGGTCATTTCACAACACTTTATGTAATGAACAACAAATTCCCTCTGTCAAGCTCCTAGCAACTGCTCTGCTAAATCAGAGCCTAGACTTCTGAGTAGACACAGTCAGTCTGTAGTGGGCTTAGACATCTTTCAGCTCTTTGTTGGTTTTTGGTGGGAAATCACGTAAAAATGTTTTTTGCTATTAATGTTTACATCAACATACAGGAAGAACAACAACAAAAATCCAATAATATAGATAGATATCCCATTATATTACATAACGTATGCATGCATATTTTGCAATGACATTTGTTAAGCAAAGATTTACTGGTTTTTATTTCCAAAAAGTCTTATTTGTGATTTTTTTTCCTGTTGCTGTGATAATGAGTTTTTCTTTTGCTTCCTGTGCTGCAGAGCAGTGGTTGTTTCGTCATACAATGGACAGGTGCATCATGAAATATGGCAACCACTACCCAAAATGCAATGCACCGTGATGTTATTTCCATTCTCTATGGCTAATTTGCATGACAGTATTTTTTTTCATAAAGCTTGATCCACGGAATGAAATAAATATGCCATCTTTAACTTATTCATAGTTTATCATGAGGTATTCTTTTTTTTATGCTTTGCTATTCTTTTAAATTTTGTCCATGGCACGTACTATATATAAAGATGATTCCCAGAATTCACTTACATTTTACTTTGCCAGTGAATATTGAAAAATAGTTTGTGTTAATGGCACATAAAGGTCACTTTGCTGTCAGTTATAATGGCTTACCCTGGCATCCCTTATACCAGCACCCAGAAAGCAGCTTTATATGTGTCATTTATGAACCTTATCACAAGTGGTTTTTAAACTTTCATGACAGTGATTTAAAAAGACCATTTATGAAGCTTTTATGGAAGACATAATCTATTGCTAAATGACTTCCGACTTCAGGGACTTAGTAATCTACATCATTCTGTTGCATACATATCTGATTTGAGATGGTGTTGTACAACGAGAATAACACTACTTCACAGAGCCCCCCACAGTGTACGGATTCAATGGTCCAATAAGGAATAAAAAAATTAAAGAATGAATCAATTTGCCATTCAATTATTAAAAAGATCTTGGAAGGTAAATTCAAGAGCATGTATGGAAAGACAAACTGTTCCACGGATAAGGGGCAGCTTCTGCAATACCTCAGTCACCTCTGTGTGGAGATCTAAGAGGAGCCAGTTTCTCTTAGCAGCTCTTCCAGCTCTGTCTGCTTTTACAAAGTGTGAATGTTGATAAGATCTGCTACAGTAAAGAGTCAAAGCTAATACATTTCTTTAAAAGTAATCTGTAAAATAGAGAAGTTTATTCCAATTCTGTTCAACTCAACTTTACTTGTATAGCGCCAATTCACCCATCTGTCAGAACTTCTAAACTTACAGCCCAATTCTAATTCAGTCCAGTTCAACGTAATCCAAGTAAAACATATCCATTACAATATCCATATTAGTCCAATTTATGAATGATTAGGTTCACATAAACAAATTCCTTAAAAAAATATGTAAGAAAACCAATGGATTACATTGGAACCTCTCTTCAATTCAATCCTCCATCTTGAGCTTAAATGATGTAGCAGGTAACAGTTGAGAGGAAAAACTCCCTTTTAACAGGAAGGAAGACCTCCAGTAGAACCAGACATAGGGTGCATTCACACTGCCCCTGCTGGGTTGGCTTTAAACAAACGCTGGTCTACTTCCATGGATAGAATGGTTCTTTTGAAGTTGTGTAAACGCCATCAAAAAATCAAAGAAGTAAACTCCGGTCCGCTTGTTAACCGGGTGTTTTGGTTCCATTACAAGTGGACTCTGGTGCAGTTCACTTGCAGTGTGAACACAAATAAACTATCAAGTGAACCAAAGAGAGGAAGTGATATAGGACACGTCATAGAGCAACGTGTCATACTGGACAGTTTCTAATGAAAACTGTAATGAACACCAAAGTGACAACAGAAACCCCAAGATTGCATAAAGTTATTGTTGCTCCATTGTTTACTTGAAGTGAACAAGACATTGTTGGTCCTGGCCATTCGATGAGCTGGATTTTCTTCTATCGTCATGGTTGTTACAGGGAAAATCTCCCCCTAGCGAGCAGTTGTTGTAATTGTGAGGCATTGTCCAGGCGGTTTGTTCTGCTTGAGTAAAGTGCAGTCTGAAAGCAAACCAAACCAAAGGAAGGTGTGAAATTTTTCTGAATTCCCTGCCCAATCAAAATGAGTCCCCCAGCCTATGTTGGTATGAATGCATAGGAAGGTCAGCCATCTGCCTCAACATGGTAGGGTGGACAGGAAAGAGGGTCAACAAACACCATAACTCTAAACCAAGGATACCTGCTGGGGAGTGGATAGAGAGCCAATAGAGAGATGTCAAGACCAGATACTCTCATCGTCTTTCAAACGGGCCAAAGGGAAAGCTGATGCACTCTAATTAATTAGGAAATTATTTAAAAATGACTGATCTAATACACTGAACCAATTTACAGTGGTCAAGTGGAAAGGTGATAAAAGCATGACTGCATTCTCTAAAAAGGTCTTTCAAGGTCATTGAAGGGGTGGTATGGCTTCACCCCGTTAAAACTTTCAAGTTGAAGGAAGCTTGGTTTGACAACTGCACCAATCTGCTTATTTTACTTCAATGAGCTTTCAAAAATTACGCACAGATTTTTGACAGCAGTGAATTTATGGAGCCAAAGGGCCAAGAGTGCGAGCAAAACTGTCAAGTGGATTTGATCCTCAACCCCAAATGACTTCAGTCTTATTTTCGATGAAGTGAAGAAATTCAGTTGTAATAGAAATATAATTCAATCCGATTATCAGCTTTAGATTATAGTGAGGAAACTGGACTCGGTTGTAAAACTTTTTTTCTTTTACATTTTCTTTTACAGACTGGTTGATAAAGTCTGACTGGTTAAACTTGTAGCTTATACAATATAAAGTCATTCCCAGAGCTCGCATCACTCAAAGTGATTCAGATATCTGCACACAATGCAGTTTAGGTAGCGCAGACAACTACCTCAATGCCACCTGGCTTTGCCAACTAGTTCAATCACTATGGATCATTGTTACTGAGACACTCTCCACTTTCCTGAGCTGCAGAGTCTCAACTTTAGCCTCATTCTGTCTCCTTGGTGATCTTTGTAGAATGTTCATCCCACTCAAATTAAAAACCCATTACTTATTTCTCTATCTGTTGCTAATAAAGTAGTACCTCCAAAACTGAAAATCAAGAAGATCATGTCACATCACTCACTGGATCAATTTAATTTCTAAATATATCACAATGGAAAAAACCAACGCACAGAAAAAGAAGCACATATCAGCCTTTTATTAGAATTAGAGGTTATAAATGGATTCCAGCTCTCATCAGACATAGATAGTTTACTCCATACAAACACACCACACACGTGCCATAATTATCATAACTGCCTGATGTCAAGCTCAGCTCATAATATCATGTTTAGGTCATCTGTTCATGTTTGTTCCTCTTATCAACTTGTTGGAAACCCACCTTTTTACATGCACTAAAGAGAATCTTTCAAGATAATCTGTCTATTACACATTCTGCAACTGTTTATATCCAATGAAATAACAAATAAAATACTAGTATTAAATGCAAATAAAGTTGTCCTCCGAAGATTGCGGTGGTGGTGGGCACAAAAGAAAACAAAAGTCTGATTGGTTGACTGTTTAGATGTGAAAACTTGTGGTAAAGAAGTTATTTGTGATTATATGATTACAGCATTAGTCTATAGGGACTAACCTCAGTATCTAAAACCTGTATCATTGCTCAGGATATTTTCTATGCAGGGTAAGCACTTCTCTACTCTATCATCTGCCTCGTCCTGGTTGGCATCAGTAATCAGCCCTGCTAAGTATAGTAGCAGCATGAGAAGTGGAATGGTGCAAAACATGACCCCAGATTTATCAAAAGAAACCATTTAAACTCAAATGAGTCAAAAGCTGTAAGAGAAAAGTCCCTTTTTGTGTTGCCAAGTTTAATCCCTTTTCACTTGTTGTGGCTTTGCTATGAAGTAGTGCAGTTTGACTTCCATGTCCCATGGTTCTTCCCTGACTGATCTAGCTACAGTTATACCAGGAATCAGAGGAAACAGACAGGAGAGAGAGTGACTGATGATAGATTTGAGAGTGAGGCTGAAACATTAGTTAGCTTTGACGATCGTGCATATATGCAGGAGGGATTTGAGGTTTGCCAAGGTTTGGATCATGTAAAGTCTCACAGGAAAACAAGTATTAGGTAAATTTGTCTATATGTTCGAAGTGTATACATGTCCAAAGTGTTTAATCATTTTTTAATGCCAATCCTAACCAACCACCACCAAAACCAAACAGTGAAAAGTTCATTCATTATTTTCTACACCACTTCATCCAATTAAGGGTCGTGGGGGACTGGAGACTATCCCAGCAATTAGCTGGCGAGCAAGGTACATCCTGGACAGGTTGCCAGTCTATCACAGGGTCTACATAGACAAACAACCACTTGAGCTCACACTCACTCCTGAAAAGTTGTCAAACAGTAATGATTCAGATGGGATTTAAATAGTTCTTTTTCTTGACACTTAAAACCTTCCTTTTTGATAAATCCTATAGTTAGGGGTGATTAGCCATCCCTTAGTTATGCTGCCATAGGTTTAG
>JAOXYM010000009.1:6166506-6177172 GCA_028567055.1 Leptatherina wallacei
TATGTAAAGCACCTTGAATTGTCCTGTACATGAAATGTGCTATACAAATAAACTTGCCTTGCCTTGCCTTGCCTTTTAATATGAAAGTCTTCCCTATTGTATTTTTAAAGTGTCTTGTGGAGTGACACTGTGGTATTTTTAAACATTAAAGATAGATAACTTTTTCTTCAAAAATATATTCATCACTACAGATTTTAACCGAAGGTGAAATAAAAAAAGACCATGCACAAGATCCCTTTAAAATTACTTGAAAGGTTTTGCATGTTTAAAAAAAAAAGAGTTTTGTGCAATGAATGATTTTAAATGGCATTTTATACTTCTTTGAAGTGTTTGTTGTGCTGTGATGTATCTGGTATGTGAGTATGTTCAGAAACAGTCATTTTGACATTTATATATGCAGAAGAAAAGAATATATTGCAATATATATTGTTACCGTACATGCTTCAGATTATACCACAAAGTATATTTGAGGCCATTTCACCCAGCCCAAGTTTCAGCCATGTGAATAAGGCAGTTGCAATTGAACAGTTGGACCCAAAAAGTTATCCTTGAGTGTATCACATAATATCCTCCCAAACCACTTCCATGTTGTGGTCAATGAGGTTTGGTGTGGGGTTACACTACACAACACAATAGAAAACCACAGTAATCTACAAACAACCATCAACCACAAAGGACAAATCATAGATATATTGCACAATACCCACATTGGTGCAAAAATAACTTGTCAGTTCGTCTGTTGCTCAAAGTTGTCCAGTTGTTGAGTTCTCCAGCTGTTTTTATGATTTCACCGTTAAGATCGAATTCTTCTTATTTAACCTTTGTTTGTCTTTTGCTCCAGACTTCTGTTATGCCAGCCTTTCACTTATTAAACCAGTTTTGCAGAATCAGACAAGAGACAACATCAACATTAGAGGCAAGTTCCAGGACTTTGTATGTCTGAGCAAACACAAGAACAGCCTGTTTCACCTCTTTAACAACCTACCTTGCTGCAATGGCGGATTTAGACAATTATACATGGGGGGGGACAAGAAGTCCAGACAGAGTTGGAGCACGTTAGGAACACATTAGTTTGAATGGTAAATGGAATGTACTTGTAATAAGGCTTTTCTAGTCACATGTCTACTCAAAGAGCTTTGACAGTACATGTTCAATCGAAACGCAGACTTTCTGTTTGGCAGACGACTGCTCTTCCTCCTGAGCTACTGCTGTTGGAGCACGTTTGATCTTATTGTGGCAGGACGAAGGAGGGGTTTGAACCCCTAGCCACCTGGGTGACAGTCATGCGCGCTGACTAGTCAGCCAATGGGATATCCCTGTGGCCATGTTGCCAGGGCTCATGATCAGTCGGATGCATAGTGACAGGACCCTCAACTGTCACATTATCAAACATTCAATCAGCCCCTGACTTGCTGACTCAGAGGTATATAAATGTCAGATCAGTTTTTAAATGAATCAACCAGAGCTTTTAACTACTCTGATTAAAACTTTCAAAGGACTTGGAGAAGTGATTATTTATCAACCCTCACCTGAGCAACTTTACAGACAGAGTCAAGCAGATTTCCGTTATTGGGAAATGTTGGTGCAGAGAACTTTACCAACACTCCTGAAAGTAACTATAAAGAAAAAGTCCTTTGGAGGAAAGATGGACACATTGATTACATAATTACTTAACTTCCCTTCTTTCAGACCAACCACATAAAAAGACATTTTGTTCATTGACGTACCTTTAGCAAATTGTGGCTGTCAGTGTGTCAGACTGCTCAGCACACAATGCCTCCACTCTCTTACTCTATTATATGTAATAATGAGCTGCTTTAAAAAGCTATTTGGGTTTCGATTTGACTTGGACCTGTTTTCCCCACCAGGTAACATCCGGAATACAGACAAGCTGAGCTACGACCGCCAACAGCAGTACGAGATCCAGGTGACGGCCTGGGACTGTGGCCAGAAGAGAGCCTTACACAGCGTCCCTGTGCACATTGACGTCAAGCCGGTCTGCAAACCTGGCTGGCAAGGTTGGCGTTTGTCATAGCTCTGTGTGTGTGTTTGTTTGCAGGCAGGTCTGACTGTGCAGTGTTTATCCAGAAACCTAGACACACTAATGGGCGATTACTTGAGTTTGCACCGTTACTATATGTTCACAGGTGTGCTAATTCCTATTACAGTGTGTTCCTGCCTTCCTTGTTTTTCTCCATTTGTCCTTAGTCCTTATAGTCTTTTTCAGTTTCAATCCCCCCCCCTTACTCTTCAAGTTTTTTTTTCTCTCTTTTTCTTTTTCCCTGACACGCTCTCTCTCCTCATCCCTTTCTCTTAACCTCCCTAAAGAATTGGCCTGTCAAGTTAGGCTGGTGTGATAAACAACACTTTACTGAGAGCACTGTGACTCAACCAATACAGCTCCTAGCATATCAGAAGGCAGTCATGGCAGCTTTAACAGGACCCAGAGTAATGCAAAGACGAACACCCAGCTGCTGCAACAACAACAGTACAAACATCAGCCAGGATAATTGCAGATGCAAACGCTTGTCAGAGATGGAAGTAGTGCATGTGATGAAAGACAAACACATGCATTGTGAATTCTCACATCACTTTGACCAATCTGTGTGAATCTGTCATTCACACAGTGACTCGTGCTGCTGGCATGCAGCCATTCATAGTCCCAAAGGACGAAATGCTAAACAGCAGTAAATGATGACCCTGGCAGCAGTTCAGTGACATTTACTGATCCCTGCAAAATGCTGTTAAGTTGTTTGGCTCTCAATCAAGGTGTCATTATGTCTTTTTCCTCAAAACAGGGCAGGGCATGGCTATGGGTGTAAATAACATAATTTCTGTCTGATCTGAAATAACACAATGTTTATTCCACTTTTTTTTCCATCAAGTAAATTAATAATTTTAAGTTGTCTTGAAGCTCTCAACATTACTACTGCCTTAATAATTTATTATCTAAGATGAGTACTTGTCCGTAATCAGTCAAGTCTTCATGAGACTGATTTTAAGCTTTAGAGGAGCTCAGGTCAAACAATACAATCCCCAAAGAAAATAGTCTTTTTCAGTTCTTTGTGCTTTTGATATGAATTGAATTTGATGAGGCAGCATACTAAAAAAAAAGTTAAAGAAAGGTAATGAAGGACAGAAAAGTCAACATTATATACAAGAACAATATATCTGTTACATTTGACAGTATGTTACTGGTAAGGGTGTCAGGATTGAGTATGAAAGTTTATAAACCAAATAATTTGTCTTTTATAGTCATAGATAGACTCTATCAGAGAATCCATGATTACTTCGATAAAATATATTTTTCAATACAAGAAACTATTGTTTTTCAGCAACTACAGATACTATTGCAAAAAGATTTAGAAAGTCAAGGAAATCTCATTGTGTGAAGGCCAAGGACAAAAACTTATATTGGCTGTGTCTGATCTTTGCATGAGAAACTGTCATACCACTATGATCACAGTCACCTGCTCTCAGCAGTATGCCTTAGAAAACCATTTTCACTCAACAGAGTTCACTACCGCATCCAGAATTTTAACCTAAAACTGTATTATGCAAGCAGGAAGTCGTTTATCAGCTCGGAAACACCATCAGATTCTCTGGATACAAGCTTATCTCATGAACAGAAAGGCAGCAGAAAGTTGTTTTATGGATAGATGAGTTCACATTTTAGCTCTGGGTAAAAATGCACTTTGGGTTTTATAGACCAATGATATTGTTGCAGCAAAAGGTGCAAAATCCAACATTTGTAATGATATAAGGGGGAATCATTTTCAGGGTTAGAATTACACAGGGGCCTCTGGAGGAACCTTATTTTCAGGCACCTACCATGACTTCCAAAGTTGCATGCACAGGCATATATATTCTTGCATGACAGCATGGTCAAAAACAGGGTTACTGCCACAAACATTCTGTATGCAGTCTAATGTCTCAGTTGAGTATTTTCAGAGCAGTTCATTTGTTTTCAGGGGAACCATACTCCCCTTAGCTCCCCTGTAATTTGAACTATGATCATTGTCCATGTGATGGATAACTTTAAAAGCATTGATGCAAAGGCATATGCTGGAAAACAGGAAGTGAATAAATTTATTTATTCTAAAGTCCAAATTAATGAATGTATGACACAGCCACTGTGACAGCATTTGGCAGCATGCTGTGCAACAGTATTTATTGCCAAGAGGTAAAGTTACAAATAATAAGGGTGACAAGTGAAATGACAGATTCCATTATGTTCAGGAAAGGCATGCCGAGCCTACAAACACAACAAAAAAGACTCGCTTGTTCTACAAACAGAAATAAGCAAACATCAAATCAGGCACAAAAGTTCCTGCATTTTATGTCATTACAACATTTAACACCTTCAGAAGCACAAACATAATTTACACACACACTGTGGGCAAATGTTGAGTTTAACAGCTCACTCATGCTTCAACACTCATGCTTTCACATGGAGCAGAGAAACCAGAACTGATGTGGGTGTACAGCATAATTCAAGCCCTCTCTCGGCTCTCAGCATTAATCCTGCCTTTGAAGCCTGTTGCAGTGTTTTTTGTGTTTGCATATTTCAAGTTAAGTCTTCAAGCCCTAAATTATGTTGGGAGGACATATACACACAAATACACAAATACTCAGATACTCTTGAGGAAAGGGCAGTCCTCTCTATGAGCTTGTTTTGGCAGCAGAGATGAAGAAAAGAATGGAGAGGGAGTACTAAATGTCATGGCCACAGATCAGGGGGTATTTAATAGGCCTGGTGATTCCTGTATTAAAGACAAGCTACTATAGGAATGTCAACGATACAAACACATTCACACACAGACAGAAGATGGGCTTTCTTGTAGTTGAAAACTGTAATCTGTCTGTTCACATTAGCTGTGGTCTCTGGCTTCGGACAGCAGGGCTCAACTGCATGTGTCTCAACCAATCACAGGCCCTCACTTGCTCCTGGAAACCCCTTTACTCATGGGTATTGCCTGTTGGCATAGACATCCACACAAGGATGCACAAAGGTGCGATCTTGGTAACTTAAGAAGCAGATATTTCCCTTAAGAGTTCAAACCAAAAACCACTCTAAAGGATATTGAATTATTGGAAGAAATTATAATGTTACTGCATGACTTGTGTGTAGCATAATAGGGGATCTGAATATGTGGAATATTAATATAAATGTCAATGTACGAGATATTTATATTTATCTTAACATTAGTTTAACTCTGGACACCACCAAATCTATTTTACCTTGTTATAGGATGGAAAGACTTGGACAACAATTAATTATTTAGCTCTAAATAACCACGGTCTCATAATCTGAATACCAGAGTATTACGTATGAAGGGATCGATATAATGTCAGGAAACACTCAACAACGACCGATTAAAATTTGCCAAAATTTATTAAATCGGTGCACACAATAAAAGACAGAAAATTCACATTTAAGCCAAACATATATGAAGTGTTTATATTATAAAGCAATTGCGTGATGCTTTAATATAACCAGTGCAGCGAAGGGCTTGAGAGTAAGCGAATTAGATTAGAAAGATAGCACAGAACTCAAGCTTGAATTGGCACTGGATTATTACAGCTGAAGAGACTGGAAATAGTTTGTCCTCTGAGTTAAGTCATAAGTGAATTGGACATATTTAACTTAAAGGGATGGCAACTAATCTTAAGGCTTTCAGCACTAATGCTGAAGGTACTTAGATTGGGCCTAAACGAAAAAGCCAATTTACCAAGTTTACTTGTTTAAAAGGCATCCAGCATATAACCAGCAACACTTTCATAAAAAGTCCTGTTTACAGTACAAACACATGTAAGAGTATTGATTAATTCCCTGAAGGGGTCGTTGTGGCTCCACTGGAAAAACCAATCCGTTTTACTGTTTTGAACAGAACATCAGAAAAATGTGAACAAAGTTTCATTTTTCAATTCTTGGCATTTCAAAACAGCTTAGTTGTGTACATTTTATCTCATATTGCATTTTCACACTAAACAAAGGTTTACTCAGTTTCTGAACATAATGAAATGACTGAGTTTACTTCCTGGAGGTGCGGGAGATTGATCAGTCATAAAACTCCGGGGGGGTCCAGCAGCATCTAGCAGATAACTTTGGGGTGAAGAGTTCATTCACTTTGAAGTTGTCCTGACCAGACCTTTTGTCTCTTTTCAAAGTTTGTATATGCAGACATTACAGGAAAGATTTCGTTGGCTTATATTTTAGGAAAAAAACAGGTTTCCCAAATTTTACCATTTGTGGAGAGTGAACCGTGGGGGTTCACTCCTCCTCTCTGTGGTGTGTTGAAGTCAAAGAACAAAAGAAGAATAGTTAGTTCACAATAATCCATTTTCTGATCTTGGCTTGGAGAAAAGTTTTTATTACATGTGTTTGTCCAAAAAAACCCTTCTAACATGTTAATTATTAAAATAAAAAACATGGCTATAAAGTAGCTTGACTGGTCCTATTAACTGGGTTCCCATCTTTCTCCCAACAGGCACATTGACAAAACAATTTGCACCTTTTTAACTGGCGAATTGGACATATTTCCAGCTCTGTATTATCCCTCGTGGTGATTTTCTGTTGACTTCTTATTTTTTCTTTTTAATTAGCTAAGAGGCTAGAACTGTGAGGCGTGCACAGATCAAGTTAGTCGAACTTCGAACTCCCTAAAAACATTGAATAAATTTGAACACACAGATACACCAAAAAGAAAAACTAATAACGGCATGAGCTAATAAGACTCGTAATTTTCCATTCAGTGCGATAGTTATCTCCGTTATAATGCGCTATACAGCATTTTTTAACACCAGAACATGCACTTTGACCGAAAACTTTATACTCTATTTTGAAGTTGGTTTGAGAAAACAAAGTCTTGGAAAACTAAAACTTCATATTTGTGTCAGCTTTGATTGAGCTGGAAATCTAAAATATCAACAAGACATTTACATGATATTACTATGATATAAGTTATTTCTGATAATGGTACAGACATGACATTATGATATATATAATTCATATGAATGTAAATAAGTATATAAAAAATAATTATTTGATGCAAACTTTACATATTCATTAAAGTAAAGTTGCTTTTGTGAAGCGTCATATCTTCCAAGGACTTTTGAGATCAGGGAAGCTGTCTAAAGCTTAATTTACCCTCTACCCTAAGTATTGGGGTGGAAATGCTTAAGCACATCACAATTCAATTATGATTGAAATGTCTGTGACATGATTATAAAACAATTATTAACTACCTTCCGAGTGGAAACATGTTACGTGGTTTCTCATATTTGTCATGACAAACAACAAAGAAGAAACACTCTCATTTATTGGTTTAATGCAGGACATCTGGTGTACCTGGCGTCTTGCCTGCGAATAGCTGGGATAAGCTCCAGCTTCCCTGTTTCCCCTTGAATTGGAATAAGCAATATAGAAAATGAATGAATAAATCCATCAGTAGTAAAGCACTGTCACAAAGGAACACTGTTTTTGAAGCATAAGATCTGTTTCCCTTACATTGCAAGCTCATATTACACATTTATTTTGTATTCACAGTAGCAGTTTCCAAATGTAAACCTCACACTTAGAATCGGCTGCAGACTTTTTACTTACTTTCTGAATGTAGACGTAATAAGGGAATAACCCACATCTGTGAATGAAACAACATTTGAGTTAGTTTTCTGATTATGGTTGAGCTTCCTCCAGGTTGACCAAAGAATGTCGTCTGGGTATGTGAAAGATACCCTGTTTGAGATCCTGAGGAGCCTTTAATACTGTATTTTAAAGAACTGTATTTCCAAAATTTTTCCTCCAATTTAAGTTGCCTCAAACCAAACCTGAGATTAATTTGAGCTCATGTCTCGACTATCTCACTCCAGAACCTGTAAAAGCCACTTGTCTAGTTTTAAAGCAACACATTTTCCAAAATTAAAACTCTGTATTTGATTTGATTTTGATTATACGTTGACATTCATAATATACATTCCTGGGATTGTCATTGTCCTGCACTGTCCAGAGGCTAAGAAACTGTTCTTTACAACTTTGTGTTGCAGCCTGTAGCATCACGTGACAGCTGTGTTTTCTTTTATGGCACCATGATATATGCCTGCAACTGGACAACTGAACACACTGACCTTTTTGGATGTGCGCCATGACTATTCAGCAAAAAAACACAAGAGGAGCTGATAAGAGGAAGGGATGAAGAGAAAGTAACAGAGCAAGACATAATACAAGATTGAACATTGGACTGATTTTACTGGCTGGCTTCAGCTTAGAGAGGAAACAGGATGCAAGATGGATTCTGAATTAGTCATCTTTAGGGGGTGCCACAGTCTAAAACTCTTCATTAATTAATGCTCAAAAATTGTGTCATATCTACTTAAAAAAAAAAAGATGTAACAGACTTGCAATTGTGATTCATGTTTATTCATGTTTAACACTTTTAATACCCACAAAAACAGACAAAAATGAAACGAATGAAATGAAATATACTTTATTTATCCCTCTTAGAGGGAAATTATTGTTGTAGCAGGGTTTTGTTTTTTTTGTTTTTTTTCTTTAGATAATAATAATAATGATACAAAAAAAATAATAATAATTTGAAGATGAAGATAGGGCCTTGTTCCGGAGGGTGATGGCTGTTGGTAGGAATGATCTCCGGTACCTTTCCATCTTACAACCAACTTGACGAAGCCTCCCACTAAACCAGGGTTGCCGCGGGGTGGTAAAAGGTAGTAAATTAAACTCTAGGATTCCTGTATTAACCCTGTAAACACACTGTGTTGTTTCTTCACTGTGGTGTGTAGAGGATGTGAAGAATTGTCCATTATTTTGAGCAGCTTGTGCAGCATTCTTCTCAGGACAATCAGCTCCAGAGTTATCCCCAGGACAGACAAAAAGGAGGCAATGGAGGGATTCTATTATATTGATTATATTTTTACGGATACACGTCATTTTTTCACATAGTCACTAAAATCAGAGATCTTTTATCATGTCACAGTATGCAGGGCTAGCAGCAATAATTTCTAATACAGATTTCATGTTACAACCAAATTAACAGTTCTTAACATAAACATGCACTTATAAAATACTGAACCAGACTCATTTGTTAAAATTCTGCGTGTATTGTAATGTTTCTCTTTCTCTTATATGCAAGAAAACAGGAACTGCTGTCAACAGCTTTATTGATCCTGTTCACTTTAATTGTAATACCTGGACAATTACATTCAGTTATTTCCTGCATGGTAATGAGCCAGAAATGTCACCAAATCACTATGACATTTACTATTATACTGGACTTTGTGCAGTTAAAAAAGTAGCCTTTTGAATCTGACTTTCTGTCCAACCTACAAAGAAAAATACAACCCAAATCAAGTTCTGACGTTTCCTCCAGAGCCTGTATTCACAAACACATGACTATTCACAGCCACAAGCCTTGAGTGGCAGATTGTCAAAGTGATTAAAACCGAAATCTGCATATTTATATGCATTGCTGTGTGTTGAGTGTGGCTTGTAAATTTGTGTGTCCCCATATTTACATGTGAATGGCAGATCCAGTAACAATCCTAAATTAAAACTGGCCCCCTGGGTTGTTGTCAGTCAAGGCAGTCGGACTATAGGTCAAGCTTCCTAAACAATTAGGAAATAATTAGAGTACATCAGGGGTGTTTATATTCCAGATGTTTGTTGTAACAGTTCGCTTCTTTCTAATGGCATCCATGCAGAACAACATTATCAGATGAGTGGGCTCCTTTTGGAAATATTGGCATTTAGTGTTTATCTTTAACAAAAGCAGACTTTTTGATTTGTTTTTGTTTGTTTGTTCTGGCATTTTGATTCTATTACTTATTCTCCATATTTCATTTCCAATAGAACCTAAACAACATATCAGATGTTGAAACTGAGACATTTTACCATTTCGTGGAAAATATCATCTCAGAAAGTTTGAACGGGGGCGATAAAGGTTGGAAAAGTAAAGTTGAAAATCAAAAACAATGTGAGGAGCATTTGACAACTAATTAGGTTGTCAAAGCATTTGACAACTAATTAGGTTGTCAAATGCTGGCAATAGGTCATGCATGATTGGGTATAGACCCTTTCATCAGTGACGTCACTCCTGTTGCTGGAGGCAAAAACGGAGGAAAACACATTAAGAAACACTGTAGAAACAAGTGATCTGAAGTGTTATTACAACCTTAAAATGTGGTATTGTGTGTTTAGATGCCAGAATAGGAGGACAATGTTCGTGGAAGTGAATAAAAGTTTTTAGAATACCAGCGGACACCCGTGATCAGAAAAAACCAAGACAATTATGGTTGAATACAATAAGACTGTACATAGATGATCATCAACAATTCTCACGTCTGCTGTGACATTTTATATCAGGTAGGATGAATTGAATGTTTAGTGATTGTTGTCAAGTCCTAATTAACAAAATTGTACATTATTAAGGAAAATGTCAGGTATATAACTGTTACCTTTATCAGCGCATAAGCAAGGGTGTAAATGCCCTAAAAGCAATACAATGAAACTCCATAACATAACAGAAGAAGCGTAACAGCTACTGCATTGCAAGTATTTCCGTTAGCTTAAACTTACCCAGCCATGCAGGTGCAGTTTGATGTTAAAATGGTATTGTTTTCCCGATTTACGATGACCCAGGTGTCCTACATG
>JAOXYM010000009.1:6177272-6190762 GCA_028567055.1 Leptatherina wallacei
GTATGTTATTATTTGAACGTGGCCATTTATGACATAGTTGTAAGCATCCAGCAATTTATATGCTTTGAGTTTCTCTTGTACAAACACGGTGTCTCGATGAGGTACATGTAGATGTCTGGCCACTCCACCGGCAGTCCTTACGGGAGTCCATGCCACTCCCGTAAGGTGTATGAATCAGCCAGCCTGCTTCCATCTGCTAGCATTAATGTTGTAAAATAGCTGCCACGGTCCCGTAGAGTGAGTTTTGGTACACATTCCCACAGTTCCCAAACTGAACCACTTGCTTGAAAACCCTCCATTTACAAAAATGCCACCAAAAATTGTTAGCTGCTACTTGTTATCATAGCTTGTAACATAGCTTTTGCCTCCAGGCTAAGCTCCGCCCAAAAAATGTCACAATGTTTACAAATTTTAAAAGGGCCTATAAAAAGGAGCATTTTACAGAGGCAGAGTCTCTTATATGTGAAGATGGGCAAAGGTTTATACATCTGAGAGAAATTGGATATAAGAATTGTGGAAAGATTTCAGAAAAATGATTACAAGGACTTTGAAGATCCCACCATCTACAGTATATTATTGATATATTCAGAAAATCAGGAGGAATCTCTGTGTGTAGGTGACAAGGCTGAAGTTCAACAGAAGCTGATGATCTTGGGGCCCTCATCAAACACAGACATGATTCTCTCTTTGAAACCACTACATAGACTCAGAAATACTTCTAGAAATCACTGTCTGTGATTTCAACCTGAAATCTGCAAAGGCAGGTTAAAGCTCTATAATGCAAAGAAGCCATATGTGAACAGGATCCAGAAACACTGCTGTCTTCTCTGGACCAAAGCTTATTTTAAAATGATCTGAGGCAACGTGAAAAAGTGTTCTGTGGGCAGATGGATCAAAATGTGAAATTCTGTTTCGAAACCATGGAAGCCGTGTCCTGCAGACTAAAGAAGAGAGGGAGCATCCAGCTTGTTATCAGTGGACAGTTGAAAAGCCTGCATCTCTGACGGTATGGAGTTGCATTAGTGCCTATGGCGTGGGCAGCTTCCACATCTTTGAAGCTCCATCAATGCTGAAAAGCACATGGAGATTTTAGAGCAACATCTGCTCCCATTCAGACGTCTCTATCAGGGAAAGCCTTGCAGCAAAAATCCAGCAACAAGGTCCAGGGCCCTCATTTATCAACCGTTCTTACGAAGAGAATTTGTGCATATTATGTGCATGAGAACATTTTCACTCAAAATGTTCTCATGTACTTGTACTTTTACGTAGAAATGTTCTTAAATATAAGAACAGCCCTGCCCATGCATATGCATTGATTCTAGTGGTAGAACAGGGAAACTGCATCATTTCTGAAGGTGTTGCAGCGATTTCAGCGTCAGTCATCTTTATTTCAGCAAAATAATAATTCAATTAATAGCCTAATCTTTAGAAAAATGAACAGACGTAAAGCTTAAATGGTTTCAAAAATTACAAAATTCACCATGATACAGGTGAGACCTTAGCATTACTGATATGACGTTAAAAATAATATTTCAAACTTTGCGCTCCATATTGAGCGTCATCAGACGATCAACTGATCTGATTGCTGAGATAATTTCTGATCAGATGCAGACGCTTCCCAAAAGAGATTGTGTTCGAGTTCTACCATGATATGGGATCTGTGTTGCATTACATCATCCGTGCTGGATGCATCTTTTCTCCGGACCAAAACACATTTATCTTTCTGGAACTAACATCAGACGAAAGCAGTGCTGCTATGATGCTGGGAATGATACTGGGACTATGTGTGCAACTTATGCCAAATCAAGTCTCCTTCATCTCTACAAAACATTTAAAACCAACTGAGGTAAAGCAAAGAGCCTCAGGATAAAAATACAACATAAAGGAGGAAGTTCTTATTCTGTCCTCCTCCAGCTACGAATATGTCTTGTCTGTGCTGCAGTTTTAAAAAAATGAAAAAAAATCTAGATTTTTTTTCAATGGTTTGAATTGGGGCTAAATAATAATCTCTATATTTTTAAAAACTTACCAAGATCTCCCCTTGAGCCCGAATCATTCACTGCTCTCACTTCTCTCTGCAGCGTTTATTTATTGTTAGTTTCACTTTTTAACGCACAATAATGTTTCAAAGGATTCTTGAATAATATTAATCTCCCTTAAACTTTTGCAAGTGAGCTTCAAATGTATCTTTGAAAGTAAATCTTAACTGAACTTGAATGAGTGGCTGGCTTCAAACTCAGGCCAAATTCCTTCTTTCTTTATCTCCATCACTCCGAGGAGGAACACAAGCAATTTCCGTGTGACTCCTAAAGGGATGCGTTGTCTCTATATATGGTTAAATGAGGGCATTTCTGAATGCAAATGACCATGGATGGGCACGAGCAGGCAATTTAGAACATTACAACATTATCAACAGCTGATTACTTAGCGTGCGTACAACTGGCCTCCACAGATAAAATTTAGGAACGTATCTTCGAACGATTGATAGATGAGGGCCCTGGACTGTTGAGCAGCTAGAATCTTGCATCAGACCAGAATGGGATAACATTCCTTTCCTAAAACTCCAGCAACTGCTTTCCTTGCTTCCCGGACATTTACAGGCAGTTGTTTAAAGAAGAGGGGATGCTACATAATGCTAAACATCACCCTGGAACTACTTTTTACAGCTGTGTTGCTGACATTAGATTCAAAATGAGCTCATATTTTCCATGATTTGGTAGAAAGTGTCAGTTGCAACATCTTATAAGTTGTTTGTGTTCTACTGGAAATAGAATATGTTTTCATGAGATCTGCAAATCATTGCATTCTGTTCTTGTTTATTTTACTTACAGTGTCCCAACTTTTTGGGAATTGTACATGTGAAGCCATCCCATTGTTTGATGACTCTATTTGGGTTAAGAAAACCTCATTAACATTCATAGCATTGATGATCCTGAAGATAAAATTTTGTAAACTGAGAAGAACTGAATGAAAAATTGATATCTTTTGTACATGCAGTGTTGGAGATGTGACTGTGTATTAAAAATGCATGCACCACACGTCGGTGCTGCTGGTTCTTAAAGGTGAGTTTTCATAATGAAGGTTAGACCATGGCTGCTCATTTAATTGATTTGCTATACACCATTAAAATGTGACCTAAACCTATAAAGTAATCATCATTGAATATAATGCAGTCAATCTCTTCAGTCATACCCATAAAAGTAACAGGATTTTGTATGCAAATGCTGAATGTGCACAAGAAGAGAGTCCACAGTCCAAATCACAGCCAGATCTTGACAGCATCTGAGGATGAGACAAATATGGGCAGACAAGGATGTTGAGATCTATTCTCACAGCACGGGCGTTGTCATTCTCTTCTTTTATCTGAACACAGAAACATAAGTAAGCCACAATGTGACAGAATAACAATTTATTAAAACACTCATTACAGCTTGTGAAATCTCAACGTGCTCATGCACACACTAGCAAAGATGCAGCAAAGCAGAGAGAGTTTTTATTAGAGCTGCAAATCCCAAGTTTGCTTATGACACAATATCATGGATTCAGTGGATAATGATTTTATGTTTGCAGATTTTGATTTGACCCGAGCAAGGAATCAAATGATTACTGCGAACCCTGACAGAGTGGTCGCAAACACTCAAACCGTGGCCGTGACCGGTCTACCGCTGGCTGTGACCACTCTGTCAATGGTTGCAACCACTCTGACTGTGGTTACGAACATGGCAAAATTGTCGCGAACACTCAAACCGTGGCCCGTGACCAGTCTGTCAGTGGCTGTATCTTGAATCCGCCACTTCAAAGTGGCTGCTAACATTCTGAAGGTCGCAGTAACTTCTGCAAAGAAAGCCTGAAGTCGGCCATGAATTTGAACAATTACCTGCTGTATTCACACGAGAGCTTATTTGGACATCATTCTTGCCTCGTACTGTGTAGCTTTTAGGATGGTAAATGTATACAAAGTCTGGTCTGGCTTATTCAGATATGTACTTGGTCACATACAGCTCCTTTGAATAATGTCTGGAATATCAAGGTTTCAGTGTGTGTGAAAACAGCTCCAGATCAGCACACACTCTCAGGAGAATTTCTCTTTTTGAGGAAAGAAGCTTCCTTTTCTGCCCGGCTCAGTTTTTTTTATATGAGTGTGTGTGTGTGACCTGGCAGCTAACAGTCCTGATATCTGATAAGAGGAGGAAGAAGATGAATTAAAAAGAGGCAGAAAAAAAAATCACTTGACACTTCCCTTTCCCCCCTAGTCGTTTCCACCATTCTGGCTTCCTCTCTAATCTCAGACTGCAGCTTTCTAGCTGCTGCTTTAGCACTTTTCATCCCTGCTCTAGATTTAGCTTGTTTTGCCTTATTACAATCATTATTTCCTCTTTTTCCTTTTGCCTGAATGTCTATCTTGCATTTTTCTCCCCTTTGTGAGCTAAATTTGTTTGAAATTTCTCCTCTTTTCTCTTCTTTTTCTTTCATGTTTTCTCTGGCTGATTCATTCACCCTTATGCTCACGTTTCCTTCAAGTATTAATAATCCTAATCCAGACGCCAGACTCTCTCATGCGCTTACATTTCTCTATAACCACGTTACATCATAGCATACGTCTGTGGTATCTTCATGTGAACTTTCCTTACCCTCCATCTTGTCCCCAGGCAGGAAGGTTGGATGTTTAGTGACAGGGGTAAAAAGACAGAGAGGATCCTGGCACCAAGGGTTCACTTTAATGTGACATAGGAAAGCAACGGTTGGATAACAAAGGAGTGCATGTGTGTGTGCGAGTGTGTTCATGAGGATATAGGATGAGGTGAATGGGAGAGAGACACTGCTGGAAGAGGCAGGGAATTCTAACATGTAGGTTTCCTTGTAGGCAAATTCACACCCTCTTCACACAACCTGGTAGATCAGTAAAACATAATTAAAATAATTGGTTGGAATTTTCAGGTTGGAAGCAATACTGACTGTAATTAGCATGATATGACAAGAAATTTTGCCAGGATGGCATTAGAGGGTGAGCAGTCTGCTTAAATTCTTCCTCAATATACCTTTGTATATTGTCATGTTATATTGATGCTTATTTAAATGTTCTTAATGATAGATGGACTTCATAAACAACAGACCAGTGCTTCTGCGAAAAAAACCCAGCACAGCTTCTCCTGAATCTGAAGTAGCTGTCACGTCATGTATGAGTGCATTTTTTAAGACAGCTAAAGGCGGCAAGTTCTTATGCTGTCGACAAAGTCACAAACATACATGAATCAAAACTTTAAATGCTGACATCCCATTTTGTTTATTATTCAAGTTGATCATGAGGAATATTAGCACCTTGATGGTCAGAAGTTTCATCACCTACCATGGAAGCTTTTTCCTGCTGTGGTATGTGGTTTTGACAGTTCAGGCCAGGTCCCCAAAATGGCCATTTTGGCAAAGTTTGGTCATCTGTCCTCTAAGTCCCCAAACAGGGGAACCTCAGGTTTTAAAAGGTTACGTAGATAGAGAAGCTGCAGGTTACATCCTCAACATCTCCAGTCTTCCAATTGTTTTTGAGCAATATGAACCTCATCATGCCAAATGACTTTGGATAAAAGCATCTTCTTCAAACCAAAGTAAGCATTTAGAATATGGTTGATTAAGAATTGACATGTGTTATTTAGACTTAACCCCATCATGGGACAAGTTTGATAATCAAAGATGCAGCCAGCTTTCCATTGCTATCTGTAATTATAAAAGTAATTTAATTTAATAAATTTTTATTGCCAAATACACTGAAAAGATTTATCCCTGACACAGCAGCTAAAGGCCATCATCAGAAGACCTAATTACAGTATTGACAAACTCTGCAACATTGCACCTTCAGATCCCTCATATTGATAATGTTTCAACTCTGATAAACATAAAATGCTCCTCCAAGTCTTGATGACCTCGTTGAGCAGACACTGATACCTTTGTATCATGATTGAATCATACGTAGGATTGGTGTTCAGTTCAAGCAATTTGTTTCAAGTCCAGCTTACAGTTTGTTGGTTTTTCCTTCAGGCCTTCAGATGCAATAGCATCTCTCTGAATGCACCTCAAGTTAAAACTGGCTCGAGTGCTACATTCACTTGAATTTTCACACTATAATTTCTCTCTGAGAAATCTCCAACCTGGCATATCTTTACATATAAACTAATTTAAATGGTTCTCCAAAGCTGACATGGTATATAACAGAAATTCTGTCTTTTTAGGTGTAGGAGGAAGCAGTAGAAGATGAGTTATGAAAAGCCAAAATCAAATCAAATTATTTTATTTATGAAGCACTTTTCATGCAAAATGCAGCACAAACTGCTGTACATGATTAAAACCACAATTTAGGCATATTAAAAATAAAACAAGCCTTCACACATACATGTATATAATAAAATTTAAAAACAAACACCTGATCCCAACATACACACAAACAAAGCACATGTGCAATAATATAACTATCTTAGACTATCGGAGGAGGACAGAGAACCCACACATGCTAGAAAAGGTCAGTTCTCTATGCCCATTGCAATGATGAAGATAAAATAGACTGGGAAATGTATGCCTGGATTCCTCTATTAAAAAAGTGCACAATCTTTTTTTTTTCCAAGAACACCTTTCCAGCTGTGATTGCAGCCAGTGGCACTGGTAGAGGAAATGATATTCAGTTAGATACTGAAAACATTTAGAAGCAAATATAAAAAAGAAAAGAAAAAAAAACAGGATAAAAATGGGCTATCTTATCTAACAGTCTTCAAAAGCTAAAATTGCTGCTTGTGGTCACCTACTGGTCACCTACTCTGACCTGCCCATCCTTAGATAAACATTGAACCAGCTGTGACTACAAGAAGATTCAAGAATCTTACAACTCTAGAGGTCTTAAAAGGCAGAAAAATTAATAATGCCTGGGCAGAAAATAACCGGAACATGTTTCTGTTAACTGGACAGACACTTCTGTCAATCTAAAAATGGAATGTTTTGTATTTCCACTTTATTCACAGAATGATACCGCACTGAAAAAATAGAGAATAGTTAACCCAAATTAAAGGATTTGCTTGAATTAACAAGTAATTGAACATGAAGCCTCGTGTCCAACAACTTCTTGTGATGGTGTCTGTTCTTTGACGTTTTTGCACGGGTTTTCTTTACATTTTAAAGCTACTTTTTTTTTTTTTACTGACTTTTTGAAGAGTGAATTATATTTCAGTTTTGCCAATATTTGAACCAACATCACATCACACCTGTAAATAAACACAAAACACTGACACAATTACACATTATGCATTAGCACACCCACACAAACCTACATAAAGTAACTAGACCACCTCACTCCTTGTTTCCATGCCTTCTGAGATTGGAGTCTCTTTTAGTTCCACTTCAGTGTCAAAACAGCATCAAGCAATCATCATCAACAATTATCACAGACATAAGAGAGGTGTAATGGGGTAAAACCACAAAGAGTGACTGTTTGGAAGATGAAAAAAAAGTTTAGGGTGAAAATTGAAGATATTTCTCTCTGTTCAGGGGAAGGCTTTTGGATCGTTAGCCCTCAAGGTCTCATCAAACAGAGAGGCAGTTATTTAGACTTATAGCCGCTTGTAAGGGTAATTTTACTGGTTATTTTACAGCTATGTTATATTCTGACCTTCACCTGTGTGACTGCTTTGGATAGAAACTAAAGAGCAATATGCTGAAACACATCTCTGTGGAGAGATGTGACCCTGAGGCAAACATGATGCAGATTAAAACATCCCAATTAGCTTCTGACTTCTTTACAATCCCCCTTATGAAGATGTGTAGGATGCCTTCATTTAGTCTGTCATGGTGAGGAAGAAAATAATGGTGGAATAAAGGAGAAGGTGGACAGTCTTTCTTTATCTCCTTTTTACTTAAGTTTCATTATCTCTACTTTAAACACCCAGGATTAAATTGTCATTTTCACTCAATCCTCACAGGGGGAAAAGAATTAGACTTGCTCTGAGACATGAAATTGGAGCCCTCTAAGAGGGTTCCTCGGGGTCTTTTGAGAGGCATATCACACAATGCTGCAAAATGAGAAATTCATGACATTTTTATTAGAAATTATCCCATTAAAGACTTTATAAGAAGGTTGTAATAGAAATGTTTTCATCACCTCAGATGCTCGTAGAGCAGACTTGGAATCTTAGATTCTTTTCCATTTTTTTTTTATACTTGAAACCATTTTCAAAATGTATAACAGGCTGACCTGAATGCAAGATGATTACACATATAAATAACAGTTTTGCTTATAAAGATGTTAAAAGATATATAAAGACATTCACATGTATATAAAATGTTTAATTCAATTCAGTTTAATTTGTTCATGACTAAATCACATCAAGGTACTTTTTCTGTATGGACTCACAGGATCCATCGCAGGGCCAAAACAGAGAGACAGACGCTCACATTCACTCCTCAGGAGAATTAAGGAACACAAATCAGACAAACATTAGTATTTTTGGACTGTGGGAGGAAGCTGGAGTGCTCAGAGAGAACTTGCATGCATGGGGAAAACATGTAAATTCCACACAGAAAGGCCAAAGTTCAAATGTATCCATCCTTCCTTTGTACCCACTTATTCCAGTGCAGGGTTGCAGGGAGATATTAGAAAATTAAATAAATAAATTAGATATTTTTTCCTAATGGCACTTTATGAAAGATAATGCCTTGTAAACACTGTAAGCACAAGCACTTTGAGTAATAGTAGTTTAAGGCAGGTTTAACCTAACCCATACTGTCTTTACTAGTTTAGTGTAATTATTATTTTCATTGTGTTGTTTATGCTGTTGTACAGTTGTTGATGCTATTTTGTCATTTGTTATTTATGTGTGCTGTTTCTTCTGGAGCTGCGCATTGAAATTTTGCATCTCTCTAAATCCAGCATATTTACAGCAATCCATTGTACATTCATTAATATGCACTTTCCCATCCAAATAAACAAATAATTAGATTAACCGAGAAAAGCAGGGTGAACCTTGTTCACGTCGCCAGTTCATAGCACGGCCAACACAGAAAGACAAACAACCACTAATGCTAACTCTCACTCATAGGGAGAATTAAAGACTAATTAACCTAGTAAGCATGTTTTTGGACTGTGGGAGGAAGCTGGAGTACTCAGAGAAAATCCACCTGTGCACAGTGAGAACATGCAAACTCAACACAGAAGCCTCAGCCAAGGTTCAAAGCCTTTAAAGCTTTACTAATCAGGATTATAAACTTATTAGTTCAGTAAGTGAGGCACAAAATGCATTACTCAAACGGAATTGCCATGGAATTCAATCTCTTTCCATCTATTTGGAGGTACAGTTCTTTTAGCCAATATGTACCCAGTCAATTATCTACGATAAGCAAAATGTTGGTGACTACTAATTAAGTGACATTTTATAAAAAACTAAATCAAGACAAATCTAAGAAAACCAGAAAATCCCAGCAAAATCTAACATCCCAAACAAGAATCCACAACACAAAAAACCTGTAAACTGTTGCAGTTTAAGTAAAAAATGCTTTCGAGCCAGCATTGATCAGTGGCGTTGCAATTTGAAGCACTCTCATTGGCTTCACTTCAAAGCTTTGGTGGCTGTGTCCATTTGTTTCATACAGTACAGAGTCTGACACGTAAAATCTTCTGTCATTCACAGAAGAAACTTTCCGCTCTTCCACTTTTTGTCCTCTTCTCACATTTTCTCTTGGTTCCACTTTTCAAAAGTCCTACTTTTTTCTGATGCAAGTCTTCCAGCAAAACAAGAGCTCTCTATGCACTCAAAAAAAAAAAAGAAAAGAAGGAAGGAAGTCTCTTGTAAGGCTGACAAAAAGCATGAAAGCATTCAAATAAATGCTTTAGGGGGCATTGTGGGGAAGGAGAGATGGGAATGAAGGAGAGAAATCAGAGACATGGGACTCTGAAGTCAGGGGAGATGAAGAAGGACAGAGGTGGAGTGGAGAGGATGGAAAAGAGGAGAAGAGTGGAAATTGGCTCTCGCTGATGGCTGGGATGAGTAATGATGGCACCCCTCCACTACTTAAATGTGGTGTCAGCATTTTTACATGTGCATACACACATGCTCAGTATTCACATAACCATCATCCCAGACCTCCACACATCACATACACATTTAATAGCATGCAAAAACTTACTGAAGGTGCACACACTCACACGTACACACTCACTTTTCCACGCCCTCCAGAGATGGGGAACAGCGTGAAAGTGTGATGATGCATCATTTTCTTAAGCACCTCTATCCATCTTCCCATCCTCCCCATGTCTCTCTCCCAGGTTTTCACACCCTTAACTTTAAGGAGGATGATGGAAACATACCTCATTTGAAAGAAGCAGCAGTCATGCTGGCATATGATACCTAAACCAAGACCAGACTGTCTTAAGACCAACATTTTGAGAGGACTAGAGCAAGTTGAGACTAAAGTATATTAAGACTCAAACAAGGCCAAGACTTCGAGAGACCCAATGAAGTCCACAATCAGACCAAAAAACAATATCACAGTTATCCACATCCCTGTGCGACACACACAGCAAAAAAGTTATGTTCCTTTTCATTTTTTCTTTCCCTTCGTCTGCCATGCACATTGCATTAGTGCACCAAGAGAAATGTCTTCATAAAATAAGGATGTGATGCAGAGGTAAAAGATAATACTTTCTTGAAATTTTCTTTTGCTCTATGTGAATGAATAATACAAACACTTAGCAGCTTATTTGACCTTGGTTATGTTTATTGAACGTCTTTCTGATGAGAGCCTTCTGTACAGAGGGAAGCATGAGATACATGCAATACAGAAGATCTTTGCCTGCACTAGGAAGCAGCAATCCTAACACGTAGCATACCAAAATCTCAGGGAGAATGTCAGCTAGAAGACTCTACCAAGCACTGGCATTAAAATGAAACACAATTCAAACCCCAAAGAATTATATGAGAATGTAACAAAAACTTGAAAACCGCTCTTCCCACTTAAGAGCTTCTGTTAATTTCTCCACTTCAAGCAAACCCCACACACTCTGTGAGCAGGCAGCCAAAGAATAGAAAAAGGAAAATCAGTAAATCATGAATCATGTCTTGATTTTGTGGTCAAAAATTTTATTCCAACTCAAAAAACTCCTAATGTGTTCTCCTATGACTGCTTGTTTGAAATGAATCATGAAGGTCTTGCTAGTTTCTGTGGAGATGAAGGGGGTTTCATAGTGAAGTATTCACTCTTTCTATGATAGTCTATCTAGGGGGTTCACTTCTTTCAGGATCGTGTTTTTAAGGGCACGTTCACACTGCAGCTGTTCGGTTCGCTTCCATGGATAGTGTGCGCATCATGAACAGTATGAACTAGTTCAGGATTCAGTGTGTGCAATATGCTCCTTTTTATTCAGTTTTGAATAAACACTGAACCAGTCTGGCCCTTGACTTGAAAATTAAAAAAAAAAAAAATTCCCACTGTTAATTTGAGCTTGACTCTCACGCCCTGTTCTAAAAAGCTCTACTGAGCAAAAACCTCTATGATGAAACATAAGACAAAGGCAGCTTCTGAATAAACCAGTATAATATCATTTAAAAATCATGATTTAAAGACTATTTTGAAATCAGCTTTGATATGTTTTATTGTTTTTAATATTGATATTTACAGCAAAATATTTGAACAACTGCTGTGTTATGTGGAAACTGCTGTTAAAAAACAGATTAAATTAAATCTGAAAATATTGAATACAATACTTTCTGTTAATTATTTAATTTTGTGAATATAAATGCAATTCACTGTGCTAAAATTTTTAATTGTTGCCTAGCACTAGTTGTCCAATTCTATATATATGATATTTATTTCTGTTTTTTATCTTTAAATGCACATTAATCACTGCATTTATTTGTCTCAAATGTCAGGGAAGAAGCAAATCAGCATTTATCATTTATCATGATGGCAATGAATGATTAATGCTGTCAAATCTACCAAATATGCTCTTAATATATGGCAGAATAATACTGCTGAAATCTCAATCTGACCTGAGCTGAAAAGTTGAGAGCCCTGATATCTTGACACTTCTGTCTCACACGTCTCAGCTTTCTGTAGAGACCAATATTATACACATAGCCCTTGTAGGTGTGAAGATATACAGCTCAGGATGGTGTTTAAAATTAAGAACTTGCATGAATTATTTCTGAGAATTTGGTGGCTTTCTAGTTTTGCATAATGCTTTGCTAGCATATTACATTTAACTTCACTTTTTTTTTACTTCTTCTCCCAGTGCAGGTAAAAGTTAGATGTGGTTCAAACTGTCTGTCAGCTCTGCAGAATTTACACTGTATCCTGTGTTTTCCTTTGCCCATTGTCTTACTGAGGATTTCTTGGTGGTTTAGCTGGTGATTTTTTATCATAAAGAGTTTGGTTGACAGCACGCCTTTGCTTCTCAACAGCAGGTTCTTAATTTGTACAAAATACATCAGACATATCCCCCACTGCCCTGGTCTTAATCAAACTAAGGAAATTAAAAGAAAGAAAAACCAGTCTTCTCTGTCAGTAATCTGAAAAACTGGTTTCAAGTGAAGGAAGTGCAAAAAAAGACTAAGGCCGTGATTTATCAATGGTTTGCGCCTCTTAAAACAGGCGCAAACTTGATAACGGGCACAAAAACATGCTGCTGATTTACCAGACTGTCGCAAATAGGAATGTGGCCGCAAAACCGGCACAATAGCACCGCAATACATTTTGCTCTTTTGTCTTGAATTAATATGCAATATGGGCCTTTCTGCCAGAGGGCGCAAAATACTGGGAGTAGTGGATGCTGATAAAATCAGCTTTGCACGCGCAACGTGATTTACTAATGTGGAACTGATTGCGCTGGCTGTTTTTGCGCTTCTGAAAGTCAGGCGTTAACTGGCTCAGATACACACAAACAGCTGCAGTTTGGGTGAGAGGCAATGATCAAATGCTGTAGGATTGCAGAGCAGCATCAGTCTGATTCTTAGTAGTTTCTCATGGCCAGTCGGAGGCAATGACAGAACATCTGGAACAAAAATATAAACTTATATTTTGTCTGTATGTTAAATCACAACTGTTGTTTAGACAAACGTTGTCAATAGGAGGCACGTTCATATTTATTGTGTATATAACAACAATGATGTCATTAACAGAACATGTTTCAGTTTGTGCAAATATCTTGTTCCACAACCAGGTATGCCTGTCATACCCCGATATTATCTGCTCCTCACACAGAAGAAAGAAAGAAATTAAGAAAAATACTTTATTCATCCCTCTTAGAGGGAAATTATTGTTGTAGCAGAGTTTTTTTTTTTTAAATAATAATGATGATGATACAAAACAATTAAATTGAGGACGAAGATAGAGCCTTGTTCCGGAGGGTGATGGCTGCTGGCAGGAATGATCTCCGGTACCTTTCCGTCTTACAACAGAGTTGACGAAGCCTCTCACTAAACACACTCTGTTGTTTCTTCACTGTGGTGTGTAGAGGATGTGAA
>JAOXYM010000009.1:6297682-6309823 GCA_028567055.1 Leptatherina wallacei
CATGCTAAACCCAAAGAGAGAGAATAACACTTTCAAAGTACAGCTGGAAGAGCTAACGGTGTGACTGAACACACAAAACTAGGAACACAGGAAATGACAGAACACGTCTTACCGCAACGTCAAGCCGCGTACTGTAAGTTCTCCAGTACCCACAGAAGTGCAACATTCTGCTGCTGTACCTGATGAATGCGTAATAAACCATAGCTGAAAACAAGCAGCCACTGAGGCAACTTTGTCATCACTGTATTTCTTTTAAACTTAATTATTTCCCCCCTCTGTCATCTCTCTTCCTATTCTCAGGCGTGCCGAGCGTTGCCACCGTGGTAATCGTTATGTGCATCGCAGCCCTGGTGGTGGTGGTGGTGCTGGGCATATACCGCATCCATGTGACCCACCAGCAGGAGGTGAAGCTGACGGAGACAGCAAAAGAGGCAGACGTGGCCTGGGATGACTCGGCTCTGACAATCACCATCAACCCGATGGAGGTAGGAGGATGTGAAGGTGGAAGGATGCTGCCAGGGAGAAGTGGGAGATGAAATTGAATGGCTAAGTGTTGGCGACAGGGATGTCTATAGAAAATAAAGACTTACACAAATCCTCTATGAAGCTGTTATTATTCAGCACAGGCTAAATCTACAGCTATGTTACATGACATGTGGATGTTTTGGGTTTTTTAAAAAATAAGCACATGCATTTAAGGAGTTGTAATATCAGAAATTCTGATTTTTAATGGGTTGGCAAGGCTGATTGGAACTAACCTTACTACACATAGGACTTAAAGAATATATAAATATAGAACAAGAAACTGTAAAAAATGCAGAAGTTCTCTACAGGAGTCACAGGAAAAATACAGAGCTGTGAATTAGCATAATAATAGGTCCCCTTTAAAATCCCCTTTAGAGCACTGTTTGCATCAGCATCTTCTGTCAGAATGCAAACCATCATTCATAGCAGTTTGCTAGTTATTGCATTGATATTTAATTAGGTAAATACGAGTTTTTAAAAAAAAACATTCCTATAGTTGCTTCTGACATTGCTGCTATACGAGTCACAAAATGCAGAAAATAAGTTTTAAGAACAGTGTTTGATTCATTTGTGTTCATTTATGTGGACACATTCGGGTTTAATAGCTTTTCATAGCTCAATGTTGTTCCCTCGCGTTCCCTGTTTGTGAACACTAAAAAGAAGAAAGGAGGAGATTTGCATGTCATTATGCAGAAGAACATAGAAGCAGATCATTAAATCAAATAAAGCTGGATAAACTGAGTTTTTGATCAGAGCCAAACTGGCCAGCCTAAAAGGTTCAGCTAAACCCAAACATCATGAAGAAATCTAATTAGAAAATGAGAAAGTTTTCTGTGCAGACATGCTGTGTCAGTCGTCCATCACCAGTCAGCATTTGTTTAGGGTTCTGCGTCTTCTTTCCATTCACCTCAGCTGGCATCCCCACTGTGCACTCTTTTGTTGTTAAGCATGCAAGCATGCTGCAATGGCTCTGTAGAGAAGCACTCCCCTGGTTTGTCTCAAACACAATGTACTGAAGCTCAGTCACTGGTTTCTATCATGCAAGCAGAGAGCTGAGAGCTTTCTGCTCCCAACAGCACTTATCTGGGATTGCTGCCCTGCAATGGTAATTTAGAAATTTGAATTGGGGCACCCTAATTTTGATTGGAAGCTGCTCAGGTTTATAAACATGGAAACCAAAGTAAGTCCCTGCCTTCTTGTTTTTAATCACTATCTATATTATTATTTATTATCATTTGCTTACTTTTATTATTATTATTAGTTTTTTAATTTTGTTGCTTTGAATTATTGTGCACCTTCATGTTCTTCTTTGCTTTGGGTTGCTCACATGCATTTGATCAAATACTGTATAAATAAGGTTGAGTGAATATTGTAAAATATAATCTGTGTTTTCTGAATTAATGAAAGAAGGTAACAGCAAAAGTATTTGTTCAACAGAGTCAACATGATTTATGCGGCTACCCAGATAGCAAAAAATGTTTGGCCCAAATATGGCTCACATCTGCAGTTTTGTTTGGCCCATATTTGGCCTTGACTTACACTTTGACTCCATATGAATGTGGCTGCCAAACCACATGTTGCCCACAAGGAAAGTGCTGAGTCATGCATAATAGGTGAAGTCGTTCATATACTAAAAACTCATTTGCATGTGTGACGAGCTTCCTCAGTAATTTTACCCACAACACCTGAGGCCACTGGATCGATCGACTCACAGACAAAAACATGTTTATGTCTGGAAGAAATTTGGCCACTGACAGCCACACACATTTAAAGTAATTTCTTTGCCCATCTTTACCACTAAATGTCAGTAATTCTACACACTGTTTTTGAATGATGATGAATAGTTTTTGCTTTCCCTGATGATAACTGGTAATTTGTTCCAGGATTGTGTGCCACTGAATGATGTGAACATTTCACAGAATTTAGTTTTTCGTTTAGAAATATTACAATCTCTTTTTGTTGATTTTTAGACATTGGAGCTCAAAGAGCTCAAAGCTGTTATCTAAGGGGTTCCCAGACACCTAAGAATCCCTGTATTTCACATAATGATTCTAACACATTTTAACAATAATCCTGCTGGACAATGCAGTTAGTGAAATCTATTGATGAGCAACCCACCCTAACTTTTGTTTTTATCTTGGCCACACCATTTAAAAATGTCCTGTATACGCCCTTGCTGCCTTGCTTCATTTGCTCAGCTTTGGAAATCGGCCCCAAAGTTTGTGACATGCTGCAAATGTCTTTAATCACAGAACCTGGAGGGAGCCCAGGCTGCAGAGGAGGAGGTGAGTGAGGAGGAGGAGGAGGAGGAGGATGAAGAAGAAGATGAGGATGATGAGGAAGATGAGGATGAGGATGAGGATGACATCACCAGTGCTGAGTCAGATGACAGCGAGGAGGAAGTGGATGTCCAGCTGCCCAGGATGCAGTGCTCGAGCAAGAAGGGTCACAGCTGGGACAAAACAACAATATCTTACTAAAACACACATTCACACATCCTTTCTCTCTCTCTCAAACACACACACACACACACACACACACACACACACACACACACTGCAATCAGATGATTGAAATAAAAAAGAAAACAAAAGACTCTATATTGTTGATGCTCTAAAAATGAGGAATATCGTCCCTTACTGGGAGATTACACCAAACACACACACACACACACACACACCCTACACACACAACAAAATGATGTAATCTTAAATTTGTCTGAAAACCTCCTGTTTTATAAATAATCTGACACTAAACTGTTCCTCAATCATCCATTTAGCTCATCCCTGAAACGTATGATCTCTGTTCTACTACAGTCCACTCTATAAACACAGTCTTCGGTCAAATCCAACTGTAGAGTCAACTTTGCTCCATACATTCACTTATTTGTGTCAGATTTCACCGTGAGATTACTGATGTCCCATATAAAAAAAAATGCAAAACGCCTTTATTTAAGTAAAATGAGTTGCAAGAGTAAAGAAAATGAGACTATTTTTTGTTTTGTATACTTATAATTTATCAGTCTTTATTCTAGCCAATGTGGCAAATCCAGGTGATTTTACAGAAAAAGCATATTTTCAATGGAATTCAAAAACAAAAAAAACAAAAACAAAAACAAAACCACCAAAAAAAAAAAAGGAAGATTGGTGTGCTGTTACAGATGTTATGTTGATCTAGCCGTGGGGTCTGAGGTCTGGGTTTTTGGGGAAAGACAGAGAAGTCTCCTTGTACATTTTTATACTTTCTCTTGTAAATATGAGTATAGTAGGTGACCCTCCCCGATCCTTTCCCTGACCACGTGATCACAAACCCGTGATTTCACCTGTACACAACATTCACATCCCCTTGTCATATGTATGTACACAGCCTGAACCCTTAGCCTGCAGAAGTCTCTCCATCCCCGAGTCCTCTGTGTGTGTTTCTAGCTCAGTGTTCAAATCATTCCAACTCATGTTGACCGGGGTTTGTTCAGGTAGGTGCATCACAGCCGACATAATGGGTCAGGTAAGAAAGATTTTTGTGTGCAAAAAAAAAAGTAAGTAATTTAAGTCTAAATAAAAAAAAGAAAATTCACTGTTCTTGCCTCATTGTGTGGTCAAAGTGAGACCCAAAACAACAATGAGAACTAATAGAAATCATCAACTCTACTCCTGTTCACTCCTGCTAGTTACTTATGCTGCATGAAAGGTTAGAAAGTACAAAATCCAAACTTCTTGTCCAAAAAATACAACCACCAGTCCAGTTTGAAAGAGAAAATTTTAAATAAAACATACAATTTATATTTAACCTTAATATGTCTGTAAACATGCATTTCCTAAGTCATCTCTGCTACTCAGTCCAGAGGGAGTAAACTTGCAGACTTTTCCACCAGACAATAAACTACTTACTGTATCGATACAGGGAAGGATACAACAATAGTTAATCACAGACATCTGAAAGCTATTTGACGCTTTCCAAGTTTTTTTTGTATTAGACTCAGATCTAGTAGCTCTGCTGGCTTTTTAAGCTTCATATGGCCTCTTTAATCCTTTAAAGTTTACAGGAAGAAAAAAGAAAAAGAAAAATGTTTTATTTTTATTTTTGACTGTAATGATAAATATAATGACAATAGTTAAACAATAATGAGATAACAAACACTTTTGAAATTACATACCAAAACCAAGTAGTTGAAAATGTCTCTGGCAGGTTTATTTCCACAAATCTTGTATAAAATTAATTGTAGTCACTGAAAAATTAGCTCTACTAAATGATAGTGGATGCAGTTAAAGGGATAAGACAAGGTTTGATCGATAAACTTCACATTTCTATTAAAGAATGCATAAAAGTCAATACTATATATCCAGAAATGAAGAAAGGAAAAAAAAGTTTTTTTCTTTTTTCATCTTCCAGTTAATTATTTTGGTTTTTAAACTCTTAACTGCAATGTTCTGGTTCGGTCCTGCCATGTTTAGGAAGCTCATTTCCTGACAGCAGCTGAGAGCAATTGTAGAATTTTTCATGAGGAAGAAAAATTACCTGCAAAGCTATGCTTGGCACAAATATTTAATTACTAACTGTTGGACATATTGAATTATCAAAAGAGCCAAACATTTTCAATCAGGAGTTTGAGGACCTAAAAACAGAATTAAAATGAGACTGAATATTGAACAGTGGACTGATTACATTGTTATTCTGTGACTGCTGTATATGTAAGTATTCAGAAACACTGCAAATACATTTACTGTATCAACTTTATTATTTCCAAGTCCCCCCCCCCCCCCACAAACACACACACACACACGAAAAAAAAGTTTTCCACTGTGAATTTAGCACTTAAAGCATATTCCTGGCCTTGTTTTTCCACTTATGAATGAACATAGTTACTATACTAAGATAGTACCCCAGCTGTCAGGCTCACATGCACACATTTGTCCTAATAGTCAAAATTAATGAATGCTAATGGAATTACATGATGACCAGGTATGGATAAATAAATGTAAACATATCATTTATGAATGCAACAACAGATTCAATCAATTCATTTGTCCGCATTTAACTTGAGGCCACCAAACTGCGGCATGTTTGGTGCAGATGTAAGAGAAAATGATGTGGCATTTACCATAATCAGAAAACTCAAATGAAAATTTTTTCCATTGAAATGAAAGGGCATTACTTTCCAACCACGGCCATCCTGAATCAAGTCTGTTTGATAGCTGTGAATGCAAAACTGATACGTTTTGTTAGAAGAACAGAGGCACGTTAATGTGCTGTCTGACACTCTTGTCCCAAAAATGCAGGAAATCGGTCTCCTCGAACCTGGTGACGTCTTTTTCTGTGGGTATAGTTGGGAGAATCTACCGTATGTGTATACTGTAGCTCTATTGTATGTTCATGTAAAGATCTCATGTTGTTTAAGAGTTTTCCTCATCTTCTGTGACACCTGGTCTTGTGATGTCACCTCCCTCCTTGCACACCCTCACCCACCCCCCAATTGAAATCTTTGGTAGATTTTTTGCCCCCCCCCCCCAAGTCCTAATGTTGTCCTGAAGTTTGTTTTAGAAGAGGATGGTGAAATGATCATCAAAACCTTGTATAACGTGTAAAAGTTTTATTTGTTTATTTGTTTATTTTCTGGACTCTTTGGTCTGTTTTTTCTTTGGAATGGTCACTACAGCACTTTCTGTAAATTGGCCAATAAAAACTTGTTTTGGAATCAAGCCGTGGGTACGATTCTTTCTTCTTCTTTTTTATGTGCATGTGTGCAAGTGTACCTAGTTATCTCCTGTAGCGTTTATTATGTTGTTATAAAAGATAAAAACTCCAATCAGTGACAGATAAACGTTTCCAGTCTTATTTGAATTACAGGAAATAACACTACTGTGTTTATGCAGCTCTCCAGCTGAGACTTTCATTGCACCATGGTCAAAGGGCTGTTATAAATGTAATAATCATACAGCATTCACCTCTGAGACGTAGTCTGGGTTGTACAAGTGGACGCTCTCCATGGTGCTGAAATGCTGTTTGACTCTTAAAGCGTTTACTTGTCTGCACATAATAACATGTAACTGCTGCCATTTGTTTTGTTCTTATCTTTATTTTGGTTGCACCTAATACAGTAAACGTTTGCAGGGTTATTACATGCATCCTGGGGAAAGATTGTTTCAGCAAGACAGAATGCAGTTTTAAGGAACAGTGTACCAGGGAAGCAACCCAGGAAGTTTCCATCTAAAACAACATTTTCAACCAACATTTGGGAGTGTTTATTTTGTTCACTTTAAACACGATAATCCTGAAAAATCCTAATTTAATCTACTCTCAACTAGACTAGATCATGTTTCAGTACTGTTTATATATTAAATCAAAGTCACTAAAATCATGTTTAGGCTTCACAGCATTTTGTGCTTGAAAACTATTAAATTTCCCAGTAATCACTGACAATATGGATCACATAACACATAACAAAAATTCATTTTGACTAAAAAGAAGTTGTTTTTCCCTACACCTAACAGAGCTTTAATGATAATCTTGTCACAGTTGAAGCTTGATTAGGTTTTATGCCACAAAACTTTTGTTTGTTCTTTTTAAAAGGCGTGGACAGATGATGTCCTCCATCAGATTCTTATTCTGGATATTTTGTCAAAACTAAACCACACACTCCGGAGCAGTGATAGAACAATGATAATAATAAACGCTGTTAACAGCCTTTTTTGTGTCCTCTTTTTTTTTTTTTTAGTAAGGTGTAATCAAACTAATTACTCTTTCCATCATTACTTTATTTATTTATTTATTTATTTTTTATTTGTTTGTTTGTTTGTTTGCTTGTTTTTAGTTGAACAGAAGTTTCACATTTGTTGGGACTATATTGTCCTGCTCCTGTAGAGAGAGGAGGTGGAGTGATACGGTTGTAACTGGAGAATACACTCAAGAGTAGAAGAGTTGCTGTGTTCTGTTGTCACCGGGTGCTAGCTAAGAATAAAACAGCATCATTCGAGCCAGAAGTTGTCCCTGAGTTATTTCTCTTATCCACACCCTGAATTCAGTTAACACGGCAGTCACAGATAAGATAACATAGGATATGATTCTGCTCACTGAAGCTGTTTTACCATTTGCCTGTTTTTCCCTCTTAGTGATGATGATTGACTGAAGAATAAAACGTCATGGCAGACTTGGATAATTCAGTGTGCAGCCGAAGGTAACTGGACTGAGCTTCTAATCCTTTTTACTTCATAGAATATAATACACATTTGCTTTAAAATGTAAAAAAAAATGTCATGCTTTCTTGTAGGTTTAGGTTGGAGAACTTTTAGAGCTTTAACAAAACAATGTGTTCACATGCACGATCAGGAACTAGGATTATTTGTTTTGTAAATGCATATACTGCGATAGACTGGTGACCTGTCTAGAGTGTACCCTGCCTCTAGCCTGATAATTGCTGGGATAGGCTAAGCGGTACAGAAAATGAATAAATGAAGTAAACATTCTCACTGTTTGATTGATGCAAAAAGTCTGTCACCAACCAGGTAAATAAAACCTGCTGAATTTTAAAGAGTGAAAGAGCTGCTTTCTAGTTGAGGACAGAGTTAGTTTAGGGGGTGAAAATAGGCATGCAGTTATGATTATGGTAGGGAGCAGGATTAGGACAAATCTTTAGGGATGAAGTTTTCCAATGTTCTAAAAATAGACTAAAAGACGGATGAAACTGCATGTTTATAATGGAGGACAAAAATCTCAGCAAAGTGGCTTTTTATCAGTTTGATACTGATTTAAAAAAAAAACAAATGCCAGTCTTGCTGATTCACATTAATCCAAAATAACTTTTAAACTTGTTATTAAGGCATGAGCTGTTCCCCAATTTCTCTGGGTAAGAAATTGTGGAAAAATACTGAATCCCCTATAACGTGCTATAGCAATTATTATTATTTGATATTTTCTCATTTAATAATTTGTTACTTTTCCCATGTGAACACATGGAGTGACATCACAGTCCGTTTAGTGAATGCTTTATGATATCTACATGTAAGTTGAATATATGAAATTTGATTAGTGGTTTACAAAAGTCTGTAGTTATTTCTGGAGAGTATAACATCATTATATGTCTCTTTGGGGCCTCATGCTGCATGAAATGTCTCCATCTTGTGGATAAGAAGTATACTGTTGTTAATTTGAAAGATTTTCACACATTTATAACAGCATACTGAAATATGAATAATCAAAATTATTGATTTTAACCTTCAGTCAATCAGGGATCAGCATGATGTTTGAGAATTTAATGCCTATTTGCTCCTTTACAATCAACCTAAATGATGACCCAAGAAGTGGACCCACCAACTTCATGTGAAAAATACACCTGGTTTGCAAAACTTTTTGACTACGCCAAATCATCAAAAGGTTTTGCTCATTTAGCTTTGAGACACACCGTCAGACACAGCCGTGGCAAGCAGGAGTTACTCTCATTGCTGCTTGGACGACAGTAATCAGCAACAAGGTTGCAAAGTCATGACTTCCTGTCCATCACAGAGGCATCCTGCAAATGGAGGTTGAGGCAGGAGTATAAATAATGAAGTTCAGCTAGCCTCCATCTTTATTCTCACGTGAATAATTCATTGTTTCTTTGCTGTTCAATGCAGCAGGGATACATAAAGAATACATAAATGTTTTTGACTGTATATCTGATTGCAATAAGCTTTAATAGTAACCTTGGGAAGTTAAAGGAAAAAAATGAGAATGTGTTGTTGCACTGAGCTGAATGTTATCATTTCTGGACAAATTTAAGTACCAAATGGCAGTGAAAAAACAAAACTGCTGTCCCTCAAAGAGATACACACAGCTGTTTGACATTTTAAAGTTAAAGTTAAAGCAGATGGTCCACATAGTGGTGGATTAGGTCCACAGCGGATTATGCGCAAAGGGTATGAAACGCAAAACCAAAGAAAATATGAGGCTAATGCAGCCAAGTTTTCTGCATGAGGGTCGACAGAGATTGTTTTCTGCTGCATGCTGCGGCCTTTCCACCTGCCAGTGTCCTGCAGCATATAGTCGGTTTGGAGTTTGGTTTGGAGTTTAGTCATCAACATTTTACAATAAATTTTACAGCTCTGGGGAAGAAGCTGTGTTTCAGCCTGTTTGAGTGGGCTTTGATGGTCCTGAATCTCTTTCCAGAGGGAAGAGGTACAAACAGTTCGTGTCCTAGGTGGGGGGTCTGCAGCTATACGACTGGCCCTCCTCTGGACCCGGCTGTCGTATATTGAGTCCAGGAGCAGGAGAGGACACCCCACAATCCTCTGTGCAGCTCCCGTACCATACTGTTCCACTAAGACAGAGGATGCTTTCTATGGTGGCTGTAGAAGTTTGTCAAAAGCTGAGGGGAGAGTCCAGTCTTTTTGAGCTTCCTGAGGAAGACGAGCCTTTGATGGGCTTCTTCACCAGGTTAGATGTATGCGTGGACCAAGTGAGGTCAGATGTGATGTGGATGCCCAGGAACTTGATGTTGGGCATTAAACACGAACTTCAAACATGAACTGAACGAAGCTGTGAGGCTTCAGGCTTTTTCATAATGATGGGCTCTGTGCGAGTAGATCTGTGCCAAAATATTTATTTTTCCATAAAGAAAGACGGATTATGAAAAGAATGCTTTAATTCATGGCTGCACGGTGGTGTGGTGGTTAGCACCGCAGCCTCACAGCAAGAGGGTCACTGGTTCAAGCCTCGGGCAGAGTTTGAGCCAGAGGGGGTTGCTGGTTCGAGCTGGGGAGGGGTTTGAAGTAGTGCCCTTTCTGTGCAGAGTCTGCATGTTCTCCCCGTGTATGCGTGGGTTCACTCTGGGTACTCTGGCTTCCTCCCACTGTCCAAAGACATGCATGTTAATTCAATTTGTCAATCTACATTCTCCCTAGGAGTGAGTGTGTGCATGAATGGTTGTCTGTCTCTTTGTGTTGACCCTGTGATAGACTGGCAACCTGTCCAGGGTGTACCCTGATAATAGCTGGGATAGGCTCCAGCCCACCTGCGACCCTGAATTGGACTAAGCGGTACAAAAAATGAATTAATATTTTAATTCATACAGACATTATGGAAATTTTAGATATTTAAAGTTATTTGTAAAGATGCCTGATGACATCCTCCCTGATGTATTCACATGACAGCTTGACAGTGTTGGTACATTAGCATTTTAGCCAGCTGAAACCTTTGTGCCTGTTTTGCCTTTTGTGGTCATCGTTTATGTTCATATTCTTACTTAAATTTTTTAATTTTTTTTGTTTTGGAAGATGTAAACCAGTCAGCATCGCCCACTGTTTCAGTAAGGAAGGCAGTCTGCAGAGACACGCTGCAAAAATAAGGTGTAAAGGTCAAAGGTTTTACAGATTGGGTTAAGTAAAAATAAAAAAATCTGTGCATATAATGATATCTGTACTACCCCAACTCCAAAAACATTGGGACGCTATGTAAAATGTAAATAAAAATAAAATACAATGATGTGCAAATCACATCAAGCCATATTTTAGTGCCAAGAGAACATAAAGAACATACTAGATGTTAAAACTGAGACATTTTACCATTTCATGGAAAATGTTGTCTCATTTTGAATCGGATACACATCTTTCAAAAATTGGAACAGGGGCAACGAAAGGCTGAAAAAGTGAATAACACCAATCAAAGAACAACAGAAAAAGTGCATCTAAAATTTGATGGAAAAAATGTCAATGTATGTGTACAATAGCTTGAAAAGATTCAGAGAATCAGAAAGAATCTCTGGATTTCTGAAAAGGTTTAAGGTCAAAGCTGGATGCAGGTGATCTTCGGGCATTAAGGAGATAGATTATAAACAGACAAAGGTGGGCAGAGGTTCATCAAAAGATTCAGGGAATTAGAAGGAATCTCTGTATGCATGGGAAAAAGTCGAAGGTCTAAACTGGCTGCTCATGATCCTGGGTCCCTTACTGCATTAAAAGCAAACATGATTCTCTACTGGAGATTACTGGATGGACTCAGGAAGACTTCACAAGAAATCTCTGTCTGTAACACAGTTCACCCTGAAATCCACAAATCCAGGTTAAAGCTTTATCATGTAAAGGAGAACCAAAACATGATCCAAAACAGCATTGTCTTGGACCAAAGCTCATTTAAAATAATGCAAAATAAGGCAAAATGGAAAACTGTTCTATGGTCAGATCATTCAAAATGTGAAATTCTGTTTGGAAACCATAGGCGCCATGTCCTGCAGACTAAAGAGGAGAGGGAGCATCTAGCTAATCAGGGGACGGTTGAAAAGCCTGCATCTCTGACAGTATGGGGTTGCATTAGTACCTATAGCGTGGGCACCTTCCACATCTGTGAAGCTGTGGAGTTTTAGAGCTCCCATCCAGTCTCTTTCAGGGAAGGCCTTGCAGATTTTAACAAGACAATGCTGAACCACATCCTGCATCCATCTCAGAGGATGGAGGGGATGAGCGGATGCTGTGCAATGGTAATCAATGGGAAACATCACCTTCTTTCAAAAATATTGTAGAACTGGAGATGTAGATTCAAATTCTAAAACTAGGCTCATTAAGATCAATGGAACATGAATGAATGAATGAATGAATTGAATGAATGAATTATACTTTATTGATCCCCGAGGGGAAATTGCATTTTGCCAGT
>JAOXYM010000009.1:6393263-6408887 GCA_028567055.1 Leptatherina wallacei
TGTTATAATTGTAATTTTATTGTAATATTGTAATGGCTTTGGCAATATCATAAATCTACAGTCATGCCAATAAAGCTAATTGAAATTGAGAGAGAGAGAGAGAGAGAGAGAGACACTTTTTGGCTTATTTTGTTGTTTCTGTAAAGTACTTTGAGCAATAAACTTGTATAAAACCTGTTGTATAATTAAAATCCGATTGTTTCATGAGATTAATTTCCCAGAAATGGTCAATTACGAGAGAGGAAATCTTACCTGGAAGGTGCCACGCCTACTAAGTTTGGTCCCAAACCCCTGAAGAGAGACCGAGGACCTTCTTTCTCCAATATCAATCTGAATCCAAAACACACAAATACATATGTTTATGATTCCACCATCATGTTGCATCATATTTTAAACTAATATTTCTTGCATAGTGGTGGTCCGTACAAGACAACTCCTGAAATTACATTTCTTATCTTAACTGTTTCTGTTTGCCTCAGAAGAAAAGACTCTGTAATAACTGGTCTGTTTAATTATTTTTTTGTTTTTCTTTTCCCCTCACAAGCACCTGCATCAAACCAAAGTATAAACTCTGTCCAAGTGTCAGAGGAACTTTGGCCTACATTCACACCCCTAAGTGAGCCAGGGATCTTGGAATACAAAAATAGTCAGTCCAACACTTGTGGACAGTCAGTTGTAGGGGAAGGTTAAGGGGACGAATAATGAACACCATGTTTCTTTTCATTCCCGTGGAGCAGATCTAATTTCTTTCAATATCACAAATGGTAATCTACGTGAATAAAGATTTGCCTTAGTAGACATTAAATAGGAAAAGCCTTATAATGACAGATACAAAGAGTCCCAGTAAGTCTCTAAATTAATCAATAACAAAGATCCTTCACTATGGTCATTTTTGCTGGATTTCTTTGGTTATAGAAAAAAATTAGCAAGATATTATTGCGTATTATGGCTCGCCAGCCTGTAAAGTATGACATAATAATTTGCAATGAAAGGAGGAAACAAATTAAATATGTTTCAACACCTGCAGGATAACCATCTGGCTTTGCAAGTGCACAGTAACTGGGTTAAATTATGTCAATGTTTAACTAATGTCACATTGAAATTAAATGTTTTCAAGTCATTTACAATTTTGTAATTGTGTGTGGCTTTGTTTGGGCTTACAGTGCAATGTTCATTCACTAATGTCTCACTATACGGATGAGAAAAGGTTTTGCTGTTCAAACATGATTAAGTTCAGGTAGAGGGCTGTAGCCTTTTATTTCAGTTTTCCCAGAGAGATATTCTGAGTTAATATGTCAGATTTATTTATTGTTTACAGAGCAGAGGGGATTATTTGGTTACTTGATATTGTTGCTGTATTATTTTGTTATGTTGGCACCAAAAGATAGAAATAAATTCAACTTAAAGACTGTTGATGTGATTTTACACATTTATAGTGTTGGGACATTATTTGATGCATAATAATTGTCATAATCGTGACTCCGACAATCATTGTACCATGAAAATCTAAAATCGTGACATCCATTGTATCAAATCTACAAAGATAAAGATGAATAATAACAGAGTTTGTATGGACTGACATGTGGTCTAGTTTGCCCAAAAAGTTGGGTTTCAGTGAGTGGTTAACCTTGTTTTGGGGATACTGGTCACTCAAAATGATGATAATCACCACAACATGGTTAAGACGGAGTACAAGAACCATGAGTCTACAACAAGAACTTTCTTAGAGGGCCTAGACCAAAAGCTACACACATCACCAGCTCAACCAACTTTATCATGACAATAAGATCTCTGTATAATGTTATAATATAGACAATGAATATATTGTATCTATGACCACATTGTATTTGAGTACCCACTTGAGACAGTGCAGGGGGCCTGGCGGGGACACACGGGCCACACTGGCTCCATTGACGGTACTGAGCTGAACCTCAGACACATAGAGGGTTATGGAGGATGACTGCAGACGAGTCTTCACAACTTCCAGTGGACAGGTCAATATTGCTCCGACTGTGCCCCCACATCTGGCAATGAATACAGAGATGGAAAAGGTGGAGGTGAGTCAGCAAGCATTATCTGGATCTCAGCTGACAGACAAAGACTGAAACCAAGTGTTCATTTGGAAAAAATATGTGTGGAAAGCATTGCATAAGTGGATTAGGCGATGGTGTGTTTAATGGAATTCTACACATGCCTGGCATGTAGACAAAAAAAATACACAGCCTGGCAAGAAAGAGCCAGTTAGGAATTGTTTGTGTTTCATTGAGATTAATGGGAAGCTACAGTTTAATGCCACACTATTCCAAACTCAGGTACATATGCATCTCTCTTTTGATAACACATGTAAGGCAGGCACAGAAAATGTGTATGAAATATCGACAAATACATAATACACAATCCTTCATCTTTCTCGGTACTATGAACTCTGATTTTTTTTTTTTTTTTTTAAATAAATCTGCCCAGGTGTTATCCAGTTGCCTGCATGGTCACAAAATCTAAAAGACTGATAAAGAACGAGCACAAAAACCTAAGGTACACAGTGTACACGAATAAGCTGATCCTGGCAGGGCCGCATTAGGCTGGGCAGGGCCAGATTAGAGGATATCAAAAGCAAGGGGCACCACAGTTATCTATAGTTTAAAGTTAATTTTCAATCTGTAGCAAGCACACAGTAAGCCTTGTCAAAACAGCCTGTAGCGAAGGACATCCAGGTACTCACTGTACATACCTTAAGGAAAACAGCAAAGTCATAGCATGCATGAATGAGTTCAAGTTGCAATGAAAGATTTCCTGCTGTTCTCCCTATCTAGTCTTATTTAGGACTATTAATGTGAGAAAGATGTACATGAAGAATACAAATACCCAACATGTCTCAGATTATAAAAGAATATATATTTTCCATTTTTGCTCATCAACAATCAGAATTACTAATTTCGTTGTCTGTTCAAACACAACATGCTGATTTACTCATTTACTAAGGTTGTGGGCACAGTTTTACAAATGTTGCGGCATCACACCCCTACTGTAAAACTTGCAGATTAAAATTAACCTAATTTGATCAAAATATATTCCCTTTCCATTACTAGAGGGAGATAGCACAGCAAGACACAGTTCAGATATTGCATCAGGCAGATCTGAGCGTATAGATTTGACTGCGGATCCTAAATTCTGTTTTACCGAATGACCTTTACAGGCGCTCTGCACGCGCTTATTTTCACATAACATATGGCCCATACAGATGGCACCGATACAACAGCAACACAGAATGCTTGATTATTGTTAAAATTGAGCTTTTGAACCAAAAAAAAAATCCAAACAAAAACATAAAATATAATTAAGACTGTTAGTGGGCAAGTAATATATCAGCAAACCAGCCATTTCATTCATACATTGAAGTGTCATTGAAATGTGAACTCTTACGAGCACATACATGGACAGGCAATGTCTGGCAAGCTGGTGCTGGTGTGTTATGATCACGACACAAATAAAGATCACAAACCAATGAGTAAAACACAAAAATATCCCCTTATGAGTAGCTTGACAGGATAGCAACAACTGTTAGCATTAAGCATGCAGCTAGCTAGCATAGCTTTTTCATGTAAGAGACTCAAGAACATACTCACCCTCCTGCAAACAGATGAACTAAGGTATCTCTTTGACTCATTGTGTATCATATTCGGGAACCGTCCGCAGGATACCACACGGGGACAACAGGAGTCAGGGGATGAGGGGACAGGGGAATGAAACCCCAAAACACCTAATAAATAATACTCTATACGTGTGTTGCAGTGGGGGTCAGCTGCGTGTAAAGAAACGAGGGTATATAACAGCTAGCTCGCGGTAGCTGACAAGGCTAACGGGTTTCCGGTGGTAAAGGTAGATGTCAGAGCACCAGCTATAGCGTCTTCTCCCTTTGAAACAAAATAATGCTTCACTACAGTGTTTGTAACTGTAATGTTGTCGATTAAGTCCAGTCTTGGAGCAATAAGAGCGACTGCCGACTCCTTCTGACCTTCTCACGTTGACGTGTTTTGCTCTCTGAATGCTCTGCAGGTCAGGTCGCAATGTTTATCGTCGAATGGGAAACCGCAAAACAGAGACGCTGATTGGCTAATAGATCCATTGGTCCCGCCTCCATCACTACTCCTTCACGTGATAAGGCTTTTTTCTTTTTTGAAGGCCAAAGATCATCCATTGACAGGTCGCAATGGGACTGAGGAATGTTTTGAGTTGACATGACTAAAAGAAAGAAGAAATGTGACTTTCTTTCATTTTGGTTAAGTTACACTGAAAACGGATCTTAATAAAAATGTTCCATGGCTCCAGCTGAAAACTGCTGTGTTACATAACTAGTTACTGCTGCAAATGCCAGTATTTGTAGAATAAACTGTATCCTACTTTATTTCCCCAAAAAAATTAGTTAGATTTTCTTTAAACAGCACAGAGGAAAGGAAAATATGTTGCATATAAAGCCCTAACACCAAAAGAGTTGGGATGCTGTGTAAAATGTAAAGAAATACAGAATCCAATGATTTATAAATCTCATGAACTCATATTTTATTCCCAATAGAACATATAAAATGTATCATATGTTGAACTAAAACATTTTACCATTTCATGAAAATATGAGCTCATTTTGAATCTGATGGCAACAACAAAAGTAGTTCCAGGGTTATGTTTAGCATTGTGTAGCATCCCCTCTTCCTTTAAAAACAGCCTGTAAACATCTGGGAATTGAGGAGAGCAGTTGCTGGAGTTTTTAGAGAGGAATATTATCCTATTCTGGTATGATACAGGATTCTAGCTGCTGGATAACAAGCTGGATGCTCCCACTCCTCTTTAGTCTGCTGGACATGGCATCCATGGTTTCCAAAAAAGATCCATCTGACCACAGAACTGACCACAGTTTTCCACTTTGACTCAGACACTATGCCTTTTAATGAGCTGTGGTTCAGAGGGCACAGCAGTATTTCAGGATCACATTCACATATGGCAGATTCTTTGCATGATAGAGCTTTAACCTGCATATGTGGATTTCAGGGTGAATTCTGTTCACAGACAGTGAATTCTGGAAGTGTTCCAGAGTCAATGCAGTGATTTTGAGAAGAAAGTTATGTCTGTTTTCAATGCAGTACTCCCAGGATCATGAGCATCCAGTTTTGACCTTCTGCCTTGTCCCATGTTCACAGAGATTCTTTATAATTCCCCTGAATCTTTTGATGATATTATATACTAAAGATGGTGGGATCTTCAAAGTTTTCATAATTTTACGTTTTGGAAAATTTTTCTGAAATTGATGCATTTTTTTTCAGGTTCATGAATTTCTGCAAACTTTTTAATCTGAGAGACTCTGCCTCTCTGAAATTCTCCTTTTAATCCCAGTCATGTTACTGACCTCTTGCCAGTTAACCCAATTAGTTTTCAAACACTCCTAAAGTTGCTTTTGATATATGGTAATTACTTTTCCAGCCTTTTGTTGCCCATGTTCCAACTTTTTAGAGATGTGTTGCTGCTATCATATTCAAAATGAGATCATATTTTCCATGAAATGGTAAACTGTCTCAGTTTCAACATCTGATTTGTTGCTTGTGTTTTATTGGGATTAAATTATGGGTTTGTGAGATTTGCAAATAATTGCATTCTGTTTTTATTAACATTTTGAACAGCATCAACTTTTTTTGGAACTGGGGTTATGATTTGCTGATAAACATTTTCCTATGGTTAATTTATACTTGGTTGTTAAGATAATGGGACATAAATGCATACAGTATAACAAGCTCATAGAAGAAAAACACAATAATTCAGTCGTAGAAGCATTCAAATGCACCAACTGTATCATGTAATGCAACCAGTCAACATAACAAACATTAAAAAATAAATCACTAATTGTTATAGCTTACGTTTCACATGCAAGATAAAATAAATTTAGGCAGGAACATTTTTTTTGCAAATGTGATAATTTACAAACTCATTAAACCTTAGACCATTTTAATGTATTCGACCTAAATACAAAGGTGGTTCTTTGTGTATTGACTGAGAGCAAGTATGAAAGAAGGAAGAAAAAGAGGGAGGAACATAACTGAGGCTAGAGACTCGAGTCCTTACAGAAAATGAGGTTTTCCAATTTGGCCTGCAGAATAAAATCCATACGCCACTCAATTTCATAATAACACGTGCCTTTTAAGTAATTGAGATCATGTGCCACTATTTCTCATGTAATCATGTTTCTGCCTGAAGGGCAAAAGGCCTTGAGAGTTGTTGGAGTTACTGTAGTAGCTTAGACGTTTTGCTTGTATATTTTAGGGACAATCTTAGTCTTTTTGCAGTCAAAAATTGCAGTCATACTCTTACAGTATAGTTACCATTACATACTATCAATGAACATGACATGTAATTGATTTTTATGGAATACATGCAAATCCAAAGAAAGAAAATGAATATCTAGCTAACCTACTGCTCTTCTTATTCCTCAAAAGATCATATAATTTAAGGCCATACCATAACATTTAAACCCAAATAATCTTTTATCAGCAGCTTTCCCAGGGTAGTATTATTATTCTGAGTGATCCTTCTTTCTGTCCTATCAAGGCCAGTTAAGGCAGATGGCATCCTTCCTAAATCTGGAGATTTCTTTCTGTTAAAAGGGAATTTTTCTCTCCACTGTGCCTTCAAATACTTGGAATTGAAGGAATTGATTCCAAAAGAAGATTTGAGAGTAGTTTGTTTCCTAGGCTTGGTAACCTTTTCTGAAGTTGCATTATTAACACAATTCTGATGAACTGGTCAAATCTGACTAATAATGAATTGAATTATAATTGCACTACAATGAAAATGACTGAAATGGATCTTAATTGCATAGAACTTGTGTATGGGCTTGTATGAATTATTGAATGACAATCAGATTGGCTCAAACCGTCATAATTGTCTGTGAAGCGCCCTGAGATGACATTATTGTGATTTGGCGCTATACAAATATAGATGAATTAAATAGATGAATTGAACTTTATTGCATCTTTAAGGTTCAGTCCAATTCAATGTAGTGTTTGTAAACAAGATCCAGACATGCTAACAGTGGACATTTAGCAGTAAAAAACAAACAAACAAAGAAAAAAGCATTTTATTTGTTTCATTTAGAATTTCATTCCAAAGTATTAACAATGTGATGTGAAAATTTTGTTACAATCAAAATGAGCTTGACTAAATACATTGCAATTTGTCAAAAAGTTTAGATTCTTGCCCTCTTGAAAAGCTTCGTAAAAGCAGGGAGTTAACATAGATTGTTGTCCTCAAAGCCTTCTATTGGCTTCCTTAATAAGCGGTTTGGTCTCATGTTCCCTGGATTGCGTGCAAGCCATTGATCAACCAGTCTAACCAATACCCTGCTCATTTTTCCTAGCCCAGGGCATAACCCCTGATGCTAATACAAAGCAAGGTATTCTCTGAGTGATTCTGTACGTGTAGGTGTTTATTACTGCCTATCATGCAACCTGCTTTCATAAGCCCTTTTTATACTGCTAAATAAATAAATAAAGCCCACTAACACTGTCTGGGTTTTTAGTGCAAACTGAAATTGGTTAATCTGCTTCCAGTCTTGTATTTAATGAGCCTGCAGTAGTCACAGGTTTCCACTGGATTTGGTTCAGCACAGCATGAGGGTATCAAAACATCTGGGTGTGCACATTCAGATTTAATGACGGTTCTAGGTTGGAGGCTACAAGAGTAACAACAGTTTACTTTTATTCATTCATTTTATGTACCGCTTAATCCATGCAAGGTGGGCTGGAGTCTATCCCAGCAATTATCAGGCGAGAGGCAGGGTACACCCTGGACAGGTTGTCAGTCCATCGCAGGGCCAACACAGAGAGACAGACAACCATTCACACACTCACTCACTCCTAGGGGGAATTTAGGGGTTACTTTTTAAAAATTTTATTAAAAGGTAAAATTTTAATTAAAAGGTTACTTTTAATTTAAAGAAATTCACCCACCATTACATCTGGTTCTAACACTAACAACTGTGTAAACAAAGAGAGATAAAATAGTCAGTTTTACAGCTGTCTGTAATACAGCTGCCACCTCACTCGGTTCCACTGTGTAGGGCCAATGTCTGTACTCCAATCAAAATGAATAAGACAACCTAATTACCAGAAAAAAATTATAATTTTTTTCTGATAAAAAACAGAGCACAATGGTTTTGCTTACAGTATTACATTGTACACTTCAGTGGGCTTCACAACTGGCAAGATCTATAGCTGAATACATTTAATTAAATTCAGCTTTATTTGTATTGCGCCAATTCACAACGGAGTCATCTCAAAGCACCTTCACAGACAGTCTAGTTCAATATATTTCATTGTTGTCCAATTATTATCAAATTAAAACAAATCCATTATATCAGCCACATTAGTCAGATTCATAAAAACTAATGACCTAGCTAAGGTAACCAACAGATTGCATCTTCAATTCAGTCCCCCATCCTGAGCATGCATGGGCGACAGTGGAAAGGAAAAAAACTCCCTTTTAATACGTACTTTTTTGTTTCTTCTATTGTCTGAATAGAAGAAACAAAAAAGTACGTATTCAAGATTGAAGACAAAATGAAAATTTTTGAGGTGTCCCTTTTAATAAGAATTAAAACCTCCAGCAGGAAGGACGGCCATCTGCCTCAACCGGTTGGGGGTGGAGAGCACATGACAGGGTGATCAACAGCACCATAACTCTCAAAGCAAGAGAATCCTGCTGAAAGAGAAAAAGAGAAACTTAAATTAATGACAGTAATGTCATATATTTATATTGTACTAAAGAATAAAGAGCAAAAAGAGAGAAATGGAGTGCACCATGGGACATCCCCCAGCAGACAAAGCCCATAGCAGCATAACTAAAGGGATCACCAGGCCAGTCCTAACTAAGATTTATCAAAAAGGAAAGATTTAAGCATAATCTTGAAGGTAAAGAGTGTCTGTTCCCAAACCTAAACTGGGGGCTGATTCCACAGAGAAGGTTCTATAGGTTCAAAAGGTTCTACTTTTTGAAACTCTAGGAACCACAAGTAAACCTGCAGTATGAGCGTTAAGTGCTTTCTTGGGAAAATATGGAACTAAGATCCAATGGAGCTTGGCCATGAAGAGCTTGAATCTGAGAACATTAACACATTGGAAGTCTTTCATGATTTGAGCATACTTAAAGAAATGATTCCAAAAAAATAAACTAAAATCACAGACACTGTTTACCCAAAAGAACTGAGGGAAACTTTATGAGATTGTACTCAAGATCTGATGTTGTCCATGTCCCAGACACTGAAAATATAGATAGAACTCAAACAAACGTGATTTGTTTGACAAATATGAGTCAACATCTGTAAATTGAGGCTTAGGTGGGTAAAGATGCATTACATAACTGTTTCATCTGCTGTGAATATTGTTATTCATTTGACATTTCCTCAGTCCTGCTCTCCAGTCTGTCAGTGAGCATCTTTTCAGTGCATGATATTTGATTCGGGACACTTGTTGGTCTCCTTGGTGTTACAATCCCTGGAGGTCAGTATTCTTCCTGCCAGAGTATGGAGGATATTAGGCTTCAGGACGGGATGAGCCCTTGAAACATTATCAATTGTATACCTCAACAGCTGTTTTGGCCCTTTATCACAAGACACCCTCCGCTGAGGCAGGCCGATTGGACCTGGGGTGTGTGTCAAGTGATTGCTCCACTGCGTCACCCATGGGCCCAGATGGGATCCCTCCTCTTCAGTCACAGCAATGGACTTGCTCTTTCTACTGTATTGGCTGGTTATTTAACTGCTCTCCTCTGGGCCTGCGCCCTGATCCCAAATTCCTTGAGCAGCCTTGTGTGGAGCACACAACTTACTGGGAGCAGCTCTGACTTCCATTCTCTCGCTTCAACTACTAAGTCAGGTTGCTATCAAAAGCCTATATGGCTCCTTCCCAGGTGACAGTCAATTCAATGAAAAAAGCACGCTGACAGATACGCTGACATGACTTCAGCCAAAGAATTTGATCTTGTTGGAGGTTGGTTGCTGCGAGCTAAGGTAGAACTACGAGCCACTGGTCCAAGTCAGCACGCATTTCCCCAGTCCCTGCCTCCAGTTGCAGGCTTGAGGGTATGCGGCGTGCTCTTTTTTTTCAGCTTCATGGACAAACTCTGTCTGTATTTGGCTTGGGTGTTAAGTGGCATGGTGTTAACTATAACTATGTATATATATATGAAAAATAACATGGTGTTAAGTACTTCCATACCTTGATGTGCCGCCAGGCATCCTTCAAAGATCTGCTTTAGTGATGTGGGTATTGAGCACAATGGGTCTTATCCAAGCAAAGAGAAGAGGGAAGGATATCATATGTGCTGAAGCTAAACCAGTTTGCTTCCCCATGCCAGACTTCAGACCAAAATGAGTTTTCTCTTCTCAACTGTGTCCCATCTCTTCCAACAACCTTGTTTGGCTCTGGTACATCTTGAGGTTTCTTCTTGATGGCGAACCACCTCCACCAGGAGGACCCAACATTCAGTTGGAGAATCCTTCTGCCAGGTTGGCTTTCTTTCTCTAAGACCCAGTCCCCCTCTTCATATTTGGACATGGCCCACTATATCCTGGTGCTGGAGGGCTGATTTTGCATTACTGACTGAGGCTGCTGGAGCCCATGCTCTCCTTGCAGTCGTGGTTGGAGCTGCTCCTCTTATCACTGTGTTCAGAGATTCTGTGAGCGTTATTCCCAGTCTTGCTTTGGAACAGTTGAATTGCTCCACCACACAGGCAATGATATAAATCAGGGGTCCAACATTCTTCTTTTTTCAGCATTTTCAGATGATAAACAATGACTTTTCCATGCAACACCGCTCAGTTTGAAGTGCTACAAACTGAGCAGTGTTGCATGGACATAAAATGCAGCAGCACAAATCCCCTGTGATGAGTTGCTGGAAATATCTATATTGACAAATATCTATAAACCATGTGTAATGAGCAGTCTGAAATCTGATCTGAATGATGAAAAGCATATGGTCTAAATCAGTTTTTTCACACCTTAGATGTAACATTGATGGTTGGCTTCATATTTTTCTTCTTTTCTTCATATTAAAATGTCCTGCATTGATATTCCCTGTTCAATTCAACCTATATGGTGTTGTTCATGTTAAGAGATTCATGCACATGTATGGGCCTATCAATTCCTGTTTGCGCCAACAAGTCTTCCAACAGATAACATCATGTAGTTCATACTCTTAAATATGACCCACAGCATCACGAAAAGTACCTGAGGGAAATAGAACTCAAATCATTTCAGAGCAGATATCATTCTCAAGTGCTTCCTTTAAAGAGGTCACAAAATCCTCATCAGGAAGGATCAAGGAAGGGGGCTTACGATGATGCTGTGAATGCGATGCTTTGAATCATGCATGTGTTGATGACATAAATCACATATACTAAAAACTGAATTATAGACCGTTTATGGCCTGTATCAAACGAGTATTTTGGTTAAGGATGGTCTTGAAGCCCACTTGCAATTGGTCTGCCTGTAGAAAACAGTGTAATGTCATGTTGTTGTGGTTACAAGCTTGTGCTCTGGGAACTAGTAATATTTTCTTCTGAATGTTTTGCTCCCAGAGAAGCAGTGTGGATAAACAGGATATTCTGGCAGGATATTCTGGATTTAATTCATTTGTTTTAGCAGGTGTTCTAACATTCAGAAAAACCTGCCTGGTCATGCTACTTTTGGTATAAAAACTACCATAGTCTGGCTTTTCATTGTGAGTTTTAAAAACTACCATTCACTCTTGGAATTTGTGGGAAATTTTCTTTTACAAAAATAGACACAGGAATGCTTCACTGCTTTAATGTAAGCAGTATGATTCATACCAACTCCATTATATATTTTCCAGGTGTCATCTATTGTCTGTTCTATCAGGATTTCATATATTGTAGTTAATTTGATACCCAGAAGTTTCTGCAGTTTTACTTAAACGAATATTGGTTGCATGAGCAGTGAGTGTGTGTTTGTGAGGAAAAGATATTTTTGCTCTGTTTGTTTTGGCTGTTGATGCAGAAGCCAACATCTTTGCGTCTACCCTCTGTCTGGAAATAGTCAAATAAAATGTTAGTCTGAACTTTGAGAGCAAACATTCTTCTCTGGCTTTTGGTTGGCCTCTGAGCACAAACACAATCGCAGCTGAAGTTGAGCAGTAAAAGCATGTTTTATACACTTTAAAAAATAATAGTAATAATGTACAATATGTGCAAAGTGCATGTGTTATAATTTTCTAACAAATGATTGGTGCAAGATTATGTCACTGTTGTAGAAATATGGCAGCAGCCGTGGACCAGCCAACTTGTGAATGCCCTTCCAATAAATTGTACTGTTTTAGGTTCAGTTCAATGATTGTTTTACCTTTTATATACAAAAATAACAGTAAGTTACAACATTTAACTCTACTTGACCCGAACTGGGAGCCGGTTCTACATCAGAAAAGTATACATGAGAAGTTCTGAAATATAAACAATATATGTCGGACAAATTCAGGTCTGAGCCATCAGATCTGTCTGAAACTGTCTAAAGGGTTATTGTCCCCCTGAATCAAACACTGGGGATTCCTCTCCCTCTATATTAGGTAGGGACAGCAAATGTCAACCATATCAAGGTGCTCCCTTATAAAGGGAATTGATTTTGGCAATCCCTGACTGTTAAGTAGTCCGTTACAACTTCTGTGTCATCATTAAATAATTCTAAATATATCCTCTATCCAGGAAGTATATACTCTGTCATTTTCATGGAGCTTCTCTTATTAATGTCTCAAGTTAAAGCGTTTTTAATCGTTAACTCTTTGACCACAAGGAACATAAAAAAACAATATACTGAACAAAATGTAGGAATTTTTACTCATGTGTTTGACTTCTCAATAAATGCCCAGCTAATATGAGGAAAGAAACAAACATGAAAATAAGGAAGGGGGAAAAACAACCCTTTTTCACTGTTACTCTACTGGAGTTGTTTCTGAAAAATCCTTGTTTGGTCAACCCGTCAATGATTAACTGCTGTTTGATCATATGGGCTGCTGAACTTTTAACTTGTTTTTTTTTTTTAAAGCATCTCATCAACCGTATGTCCAGAAAACATCAGCTAAAATGTCACTGTTTTCAGGCATGCCAGAAAGAGGGGTACGGTTGAAGTACAGTTCTGACCCTAAGGTACAATATGTGAGGCTTCTGCTATAATGTCAGATCACAGATGTTTCTGTCACAGTACAACAGCTGCCTGGATGATTGGTTTTAAACACAGGGATGAGCAGTAACTGGAGAACAGTCACATGACACAACCAGCATTAGTTATAACTCCTTTATTTTCATCATTAATCATCTGAGCAGGTAAACTGTATTTTTATGTGTAGAACATGTTGGCTGTACACTGAAATTATGGTGGAAGGTGGATAAATGCTGAAATGAGGTCAATATGGAGACCAGAACATGTTTTCTATGAGAACTGGTTTCCTCACACCAGGAGATTTGGAGGTAGATATCAACAAAAGTGACATGAAATGATGGGTTGTTATTTTTCTTTTTTTAATATTCTATTGTTCTTAAATTATTCAAAACAAGAAGATAAAAAAAACTAAACAAGAGAAATTTTGAGATATTTCAGCTTGAATGATTGGAAAATGGACATAACAGTTTATTTATTTATCTATTTATTTTTACATCTTTCTGAAATCAATCAAACCGTTTTATGTCATTTGAGCTATTGATCAACCAAATAAGTAAGAAATAAAACAAAAAGTACTGTTAAAAAGTATTGTGTAATTTCAACTATTACCAATTTGCCAAATAAAAGTAAAAGTTCAAAGTTTTGTTAAGTGAATCATCTCTAATTTGTTGTTAATAGAAGTGAACAGCATTGTGGCAGCATTCAACTAAGATACGTTCATTCTTTCAACATTATGCCCTTCAAAGTTGACATAACATATTTAAGAATAGTATTACTAACAACAAGATTAAAATTATGTTTCATCCACTAGATATATTCTCTTGAAACCAATGTTACAGTGCAATAGAGCTCATAACTGGACCTTCAGGTAACTATAAAAGTACATTTATGTTCCTAAGTAGTAAATGGTACAAATACTATATGTAGAGATGTTTGGGAGGTAAAGAAACAAAAGGAAGACGATGAAAGTTTGCAGTTCCCTCATATAGACATAGAACAATAGGAATGCCATGAAAGGGAATAATAATGGAAAAGAATTTAAAAAAGACAGAATTAGATGATAAATAAGAATATAAATAAATGTGGAAATACTAAAAGAAAAGAAAAACAAAGAAAAATGTAAATAACAAAACAATAAACTGCATTGTCTTTTTTACTGCATTTATTTCTGTTTTCCTTAATTCATCTCAATTTATATTTTTCAATAAATATACCTATTTCCTTTCTGTATTTAAATTCCCAGATTTTCATATATTTTTCTATATTTTTTAAGTTATCTATTTTCACATAATTTCATTTGTAGTTTTTTATTCATTTAAATTTCTATATTCTTTCGTCTATTGATTTTGCTATTTTCCAAATGTCTTGGTTTTCTGTTCACTATAACTTTTCCTTTTTTTCTTATTTATCTATAGCTTTTGCTATTTCCCATTTGCCCCTGATTGTTCCTTCTTGGTTTAGTTTTATCCCTCATTGCTATTCACATTTCTCTTTGCTATATCTTGTTGGACCAAGCTGCCAATCATCTGCAGAAAAACTCAAAGATGATTGATGGTTTTGGGCTGTCAGGAGAATGGACAGACTGGCTGGAGATGATAGAAAGGCAACAGGAAGTCAAATAAGCACTGGTTCCAACCAAGGTGTGCAGAATAGCATCTATGAACACACAAGTCCAATCTTGAAGCAGATGGGCTACAGCAGCAGAGGACCACACTGGGTGCCACTCCTGTCAGCTAAGAACAGGAAACTGAGGCTTCAATTCACACAGACTCACCAAAACTGGACAATAAAAGATTGAAAAACATTGCTTGGTCTGATGAATCTCCATTTAAGCTCCACATTCAGACGGTAGGGTCTGAATTTGGTGGATCCATCTCGCCTTATATCAACAGTTCAGGCTGCTGGTGGTGTAATAGTGTGGGGGTTATTTTCTTGGTATACTTTGAGCCCCTTAGTACCAACTAGAGGTGTAAGAAAATATTGATTAACTGAAATATTGCAATATTTTGTGTGACGATATTGTATCGATATTAATAACCACAATATTGATTTTTTGTTTTATAAAATTTATTTTTTTTAATTTTGGATTTTTTTTTCTCAAAATCAACAATTTGTTATATATATACAAACAGTGGTGGTATCAATATTTTAAAGGTGCATTGCGCAAGTTTAATGCTAAATACTATTATTTTCTTTCCCCAACATCGTCTTACGCCTGATGTGTAAGATGAGCTGATCTCTATTCACTGCAGTTGCCTCTATAGTACTGTGTTTGCATGCTCAATGAGAGGGATTCGGGTTCGAATCCTCAGGGTTGAGTTGACACGCTGCGCGTGCTCCTCAACCTGGCCGCTGCCAGTATTGTATTGTGTACTCCGCCGCCATTAGACAACACTGACGACTAAAAATGGATAACAAG
>JAOXYM010000009.1:6496488-6508090 GCA_028567055.1 Leptatherina wallacei
AATAGCGGCCTGCGATCTGCACACGTCACCATTTTCGGCCCCACTCGGCCCCTTCAGAACCTCGATGGAGTAGGTGCAAAAAGTGTATCGACTCGCCCCGGGAAAATGGTAATGTGAACACAAACAAATCAGGCGGTGTGGTACCGGGCTGGGCTGAGTAGGTGCTAGTGTGAAAGGGGCAATAGTCCTTCTTACTAAACCACATTACTTTTAACTAAAGGGTTTAACTGAATATGCAATATGGAGAGGGCCTGCTGGAAACTGCTGAAAGTAAGATGAAGTTGTTGACAAATTATATCTGGGGAGGGGTCAGCAGAGTATAAGGATTGTGTCTTCTGTGAAGAGGTGGAGAGATTAATCTAATATAGAGTTTTCAAATGGAGAAGAATGGGACCATAGATCAATCCCTGTGGGACACCATTTGTAACAGGAAGGGGCTAAGAAAGACTTTGCTCTGATTTCACACACTGCACACTTTCTGTGAGGTGGTTTTAAAACCAAGACAAAGATTTTACAGGAATGCCAATACTACCAAGCCTGTATATGAGACAAGTGTGATTTACAGTGTTGACAGCCTTGACTAAATCAATAAAAACTACAACACAACTAGGAGTCCAGGGCAGAAGTGATGTCATTTAGGATTTTGAGGGTAGCAGTTGTACACCCATTGCTCAATATGACCTGCATTGGATGAAACCTGATTGAACATATTAACACCAAGACCAATAAATGAGTTATTATGATGTGGCCTTGTCAACCTTGTGACAAAAGGAAGGTTCTCCACACCTACAAATGGCTGTAGAGGTCATACGACACACATTTGGCAACAGAAGTGTTATTTACCTCTATAAACAAGCCACATTGCAGCAAGCATTACTATGTGCCTCTAATGTTTGTTTTTAAATTTGTTTTTATATCTCTGTTAATCTCTAGTCTGTGCCTATCATTTCACATTCACGCTGGTTGCTAAAAAAGGGTGAAGTGCAGCTAATGGCCGGACCAAAGAGCACTAGGACCATGCGCAGTCGTAAACTCTACCAACCGGTCTTTTTGTTCATTTTTAACAATTTACTGCTGGTCACCAAGCGCAGGTAAGCATTAAGAAAGTAATTACATCTTTTAGTATCAAATAAGTGGTTTGATTAGTCTTGCAAGTCTAAAGCAACAGTTCTGCAGTAATCCCTTTTTTTATATTATTCTGTTGGTTGAGGGCAGTGGTAGCCTAGAGGTTACAGAGGTGAGCTTTGGTCTGGACCTAGGTTAAATTATTAGGTCTGGAAACAGAGGTGAATCACTGTGGACCCATGTGCAAGGCCCTTAACCTCCCAACTGCTCTCCGGGAGACGAAATATGGCAGCCCACTGCTCTCTAGTAAATTTACTAGAGATTGGTAAAATGCAGAGCCTAGTAATTGGAATTAAGTAAGAATTTTTATTATTTAGTAGCTTCAAAAAGTCAACATCAATGCAGGGTATGTAGGTGCTGTATTGGAGTTAGGCACTATTGTCCTTGCAGAGGGGCTGTCACCCACAGACCTGATGAACAATCACATGCATCTGCCTGCATGTGGAAAATGGAGGGTTGATGCATGGTGCACACAGGTAAACACAGGATAGATCTGGCATTAGATTTGGCAACGGTTGAAAAATGTTGTCTGTCTGCAATGGAAATATTTCACTTCTCCTTTATCACGGGCAGTATTATGGACAGTTCTCAACGGTAGAAACTTTGGCCTGCACAGCCCACACCATCCTAGATCCACTATATCTCCAAGGCAAGTGGCAGTGGATGGCAATACAGTTTTCGGGGATACTATCTATTTTACTCTATTACCTTGGGGTTTTTTTCATTATAGAAATGTTGGGAGACTATCTGGGCATCACTAACATAAATTACCCTGACTATGTATAAATATAATCATATCAAAGAAAAACTTTAAAGGTTCCCTATTATGCATTTTGTTCCCAATCTGAAACAATTTTTTGATATCTCAATGAACTGTCAGAGCCATAGTTCGATCAAATCGGCCTTTACTTTGAAGGCAGTAGCTTCTCCATCAACCCTTTATTTTTCCTCTTCTGAGAACAGCTCCTTCCGAGTGGGCAGGCTTGTTCAGGGAGCCGAGCAGCTGATGGCTCCGCCCATCCCTCCACTTCGGGCACTGTTCCCGGGGTGATTGATAGCTTACGCAGCCCATAATAGTTTAGTCGAGAGTCAATGCTGCAGCGCTGAAGAGCTAGACCGCAAGCAAGAACCCGGTCCTGGAGAATGTCTCCTGTAATTAATGACTCTTGCATAATTCAAGGACAACAACGTTAGTAGCAGTGACCAAGCTTCATTAGCTGCAGTGCTAACATTTTTACAGGCTATCAGGCTAAGCAGGCTTACACAGTAAAGCAACGAAATCACTAGCAATTCCTACCTTTATCACGGACAGTTGGTACTGATCCATGCTTCAACTTCAGCTGTTTATGCTTCAACATACAAAACTTTGGGAAGCCTTGCTGGTAAATGTCCATTAAAAATTAACTCCGTCCACTGGGTCTTCAGTGGCTCAGATCAGGGAAGAATATACAGACTTTCATGCTCGTTGATGCAGCCATTAACAGAGCAACTGCCATGCTTCGCTCTTAGCTTCGTCATTTTGGAGGGTTTATGAGGCGAAACAATGGCCTGCGATCGGAGGTTTTAGAGGGCGGGCTCAGCTAGCTAGGTGGGCAGATCCATGGCTGCATCCACTATGCAGGGAGTGGTTGTTTCCCTTCTCAACGTCACTTGGGTAAAGATTTCAGGCACACCCGTTTGAGCACACATTCGCTGAAAATTGGAGCAAGGAAGAGAGAGCGGTGACAGGATTTTCTAATTCCTGACCTTCAATCACTGTTCTGGGGACACATATGTGTCATATTTTAAGGAAGGACTCAAACTGTTGAATGTTCTGATGATCAAACAAGAACTGGTCAAAATCAGGTTCAGGAATACGGCGACAGACTGGCAACTGAAGTGGTAGAGAGAGCTGGCTTTATACAGCCACTGATGAGGGCCTGGAGCAGCTGACAGGAAATGCAGAGCAGAACTGTCTCCTGACAGTACTCCCCCTCAACGGTTGCCCCCCGGCAACCCACCAGGTCTATCTGGGTGAAGGCGGTGAAACTCCCTGAGCAAGGCAGGATCCAAGATGTTGGCGCGGGAGACCCAAGAACATTCCTCAGGACCGTAACCCTCCCAATCCACAAGGTACTGGAGACCCTGGCTCAGATGACGGATGTCCAGGATGTGGTGAACAACGAAGGCCGGATGGTCGTCAATGAGCCAGGGGGGCAGCGGGGGATCGGTCGGAGGATTCAGCAGATAGGATGACACTGGCTTGAGCTGGAAAACGTGGAAGACTGGATGGACCCTCATGGAAGCCGGGAGGGAGAGTCTGACTGCGGCAGGGCTGACTATCCTTGAGACTGGGAAAGGACCGATAAACTTGAGAGAGAGCTTCTTAGATTCTGTCCTCAGGTTAATGTGTCAGGTGGACAGCCAAACCAACTGACCTGGGGTGTAAGTTGGGGCCGGGGTACGATGGCGGTCAGCAATGCGCCGGTTGTTTTCAGAGGTCCTGAGAAGGGCCGCTCGGGTTTCAGACCAGACCTTGCGGTATCTCCTAATGTGTGCAGCAACAGATGATACAGCCAGGTCTTCTTCATCCACTGGGAAAAGTGGGGGCTGGTATCCAAGAGGCACCTCAAACGGGGTACAAACAAGCACTGTGGAGACCTGAGAGTTGGTCATACTCAACATACTCAACCCATGGAAGCTGCTGGCTCCAGGAGTGCTGATTCTGGGCTGCCACGCACCTCAGGGCTGCTTCCAACTCCTGATTGAGCCGCTCTGTCTGACCATTGGTCTGGGGATGAAAACTAGAAGACAAACTGACAGATTCTCCAATAGCTTGACAGAAAGATTTCAAAACCTGGGAAATGATTTGGGGTCCACAGTCCGAAACAATGTCAGTCAGTGCCATGGAGACGGAAGATGTGCTGAACCAAGAGGTCGGCTGTTACAGAAGCTGATGGAAGTTTAGACAGGGGAATGAAGTGAGCCGCCTTAGAAAAACGGTCAACTATAGTGAGGATGACTGAGTTGCCATCAGAGGGAGGAGGACCAGTGATAAAGTCCAGGGCAATGTGGGACCAGGGATGAGTTGGAACAGGAAGTGGATGCATGAGACCTTAAGGAGATTGTGAGACAGATTTTGCTCTGGCACAGACAGAGCAGGCAAGAACAAAATCATGTGTGTCTTGATCCATCCTGGGCCACCAGAAGTGGCGTTTCAGGAGATGGAGGGTACATTTCATACCAGGGTGGCATGCTAGACGTGAGGAGTGTACCCGCTGCAGAACCCGAGGACGGACAGCCGACGGCACGTAGAGGCGTCCCTCAGGTCAATCTGGATCTGGTTCGGCCCCCTGCGCTTCTCTCACCACTGATTCAATGTCCCATGTCACACTGGCGATCACAGAGGATGGAGGCAATATGGGTGTTGGTTCGAGAGGCTCATTGTCAGTGGAGAACTGTCTGGAAAGAGCATCAGGTTTGGTGTTCTTAGAGCCGGGCCTGTAGGAGACAAGGAAGTTAAAACGAGAGAAAAACAGAGACCAGCGAGCTTGGTGAGGATTTAGTCTCTTTGCATCCTGTAAATAAACAAGGTTTTTATGATCAGTCCATATGGTGAATGAGTGGGTCGAACCCTCAAGCCAGTGCCTCCACTCTTCGAGAGCAAGCTTAATTACCAGCAGTTCCTTGTCCCAAATGCTATAGTTCTTTTCAGATGGGGTGAGCCGGCAGGAAAAAAAAGCACAGGGATGCATCTTGTGATCCAGGTCAGACTCCTGGGACAGAACAGCCCCCACCCCAGAGTCTGAAGTGTCCACCTCAACAACAAATGGTTTGGCCGTATCAGGCTGGGTCAGGATTGGTGCGGACATGAATTTGAGTCGAAGAGTTTCAAAGGCTTGCTGTGCTGAATCTGACCAGGAAAACGGGACCTTAGTGGAGGTAAGTTGCGTTAGGGGAAGAGCGACCTGGCTGTAATTCTGAATGAATTTACGGTAGAAGTTAGAAAACCCAAGGAACTGTTGTAGTTGGCGACGAGTAGTGGGTACGGGCCAGTTAGCAATGGCTTTGCTCTTTTCTGGGTCTGTTTGTAGTTTACCAGCACCAGTTTACCGTTCTTAGTTCCATCCACCTAAGAACGGGATGGAACTGAGGTGAAACTCACACTTTTTGGCTTTAACAAACAACTGGTTCTGGAGGAGGCGTTGCAGAACCAGGCGGACACGGTGTGTGTGTTCAGACAGGGATTTGGAAAAGATGAGAATATCATCAAGATAGACAAAAACAAAACGGTACAGGTAATCTCTAAGAACGTCGTTGACAATAGCCTGAAAAAAGCGGGAGCATTGGTGAGGCCAAAAGGCATGACAGGGTATTCAAAATGGCCGAGATGAGTGTTGAAACCAGTTTTCCACTCATCCCCCCCTTTGATCCTGATTTAATTATATGCATTTCTGAGGTTGAGCTTAGAGAACACAGTTGCCCCCTGTAAAGGCTTAAGCGTGGAACATATTAGAGGAAGTGGATATTTATTGCAAATAGTGATGTTATTCAACCCTCTGTAATCAATGCATGGTCTTTGTGTGCCATCTTTCTTCCCCACGAAGAAGAACCCAGCGGCTAAAGGCGAGGTGGAAGAACGGATGTGACCATTACCTAATGCTTGTTTAATGTACTGTTTCATCGCCTCCCTCTCTGGGTACAAAAGATTGTATAATCTGCTTTTAGGCAATGAGATGTTTGGTAGGAGGTCGATGGAGCAGTCATAGGAACGGTGAGGTGGTAAAGCTAGAGCTTTTCTTTTACTGAAAACATCCACAAGGTCATAATAACAAGCAGGGACATTGGATTGGTCAGGTGGAGAGTCAGGTTCAGATGCTAAGACAGTGGGAGGAATAGCAGAATGTAGGCATTTGGATAGGCAGAAAGAACTCCAGGTTAACGGAGCTGGTTATCTATCCGAATGGCCAGGGAAATCAGAGAGTTCAAGTCAGCTGGTTGATCTCTACAGGCAAGCTCATCCTTCAGAGAATCATTAAGGTCTTTCATGAAAGCTCCAACCAGAGCAGCGTCATTCCAACCTGAATCAGAAGCAAGTGTACGAAACTCCACCGAAAATTCAGCGGCGCTCCTGGAGCCCTGAGTGGGTTCCAAGAGACGCCCAGCTGCAGACCCAGCGTGGTCAGGATGATCAAAGACTCATCTGAAATTGGCTTCAAACGAGTCATATGATTGCGAAAGAGGACAGTCATTTGCTCCCTCTGCATGTGCCCAGTCTAATGCTCTGCCCCACAACAGACCCACAGTATAGATGATTTTGGACTTATCTGAGCTGAAGGTTAGTGGTTCCTGGATGAAGACATGGCAACATTGAAGGAGGAATCCACAACAGCGGCAGAGTTCTCCTGTAAAAGGCTCAGGATCCGGAGCGTAGGAGTCTGTTAGTTGAAGGCTGGAGGCCATGGGGGGTTGGCTACAGAAGGAGACTGGTTAATGAGCAGTGACACCTGGGCTGTCATGCGTGATACCTGAGTGACTAATTCATCACGGGATTGACCAAAGCCTTGCAGGAGCTGTTCATGCCATCCCAGCCGGTGTTCCTGTAAACGAATGGCCTCCAGAATGGCAGTTGATAGTTCTGAAGGTTCCTGGGAAGAATCAGCTGAGTCCATGGGTAGGCCAGTCCGATCTGTCATGTTTTAAGGAAGGACTCAAACTGTTGAATGTTCCAATGATCAAAAAGATTTATTTTAGCAAGAACTGGTCAAAATCAGGTTCAGGAATATGACGACAGACTGGCAACTGAAGTGGTGGAGAGAGCTGGCTTTATACAGCCACTGATGAGGACCAGGTGTGCAGAGCTAATAAGCACAGCTGCAGGTGGAGAGGGAGGAGCAGCTGAGTGACAGGAAGTGTAGAGCAGAACTGTCTCCTGACAATATGACTGTTAGAAAACCTTTAGAAAGTGAATTTTGCATAATATGGGACCTTTAACTAATGTTCCTCAGACAAATGCTCAATCAAAAACTCCAGATTACTGTGTTTCTGTGTTTTTTAAGCAGCCTTGTCGCACGTCATCAGGTGGAACCATGCCATCATTTTCAGGAGCAGATGAGAGAAAGATTTTTTTTTCCGCCAACATGGGTTTAACAGCAGAGGCTACTTCCCAGTTTAACAGACTGTCAGGCTCTCAGATAAGGACACTTAAGCACAAATTGCAAGGTTTGATCAGCGTTCTCATTCTTCCCGCTAATTCCTTCAGATAACTGTATTAAAAAAAACTAAATGGAGTGGCTGGCTTTTAAAAAAAGCCGGTAGACACTTTACACATGAATGTTTTTGCTTCAATTTCTTGTTAATCAGGAGGACAATTAATAAGTTTATATGTAAATCATGTTTTATGCGACGCAGCAAATGAACAAAAAATCTTACGTTTTTCACACTGTAAATTCGACCGCAGTGAATTTGGGTGGATATTCAACAGATTCAACCTTCACCGCTGTGTAAATGCCAGTTATGGTGACAGTTTTCAGTGTTAATAAAATGTTAGAGACTTTTATTTCCCTCCGTGTTCTCAATAAACATTCATAATGTTTTCTCTTTGTTGAGAATACTAAGCTGCTACCACCTTTGTTAATCTGGTTTGGTCCGGTGTCAGAGGCAAAGGAGCACTCACCATGGTTACCAGTACTACCAGATTAATCTTTATTACGGAATAATTGATTTACAATGTTTAAATTTAGCCTGCCCCGGTCTGACAATGAGACCCTGCTCCTCCGATCGTCATGTCATCTCTGCCATGACTATAGGAAGTAATTGTAACATTAAGTCCAAAATATTAAGTACAACATGGAGTAATTCCTAATGTTTACATTGCATTAACGTTATCTGCGTCTGCTGTTTTCTTACTCAGCTTTGACATGAAGCGGAAATACTTTGTTTGGGGAATTTTTCACACCTGAATAAACATCTGATACCCATCCTGCCACGAAATATTTATAGAATTCTGCCCGTGAAGTGCAACTGTTGATTGACCATGTAGTTGTAAATATCAAGGTAAGCTAAATCGTGTAGCAATATATCCGTCAGTGTTAGACCTACTATCCAATATTTAATAGTTATTAGTGATTATTGATAATTACCTATGGGAAATTATTAATAGTCAAGAAAATTATCAATTGACTCGAAGCCCTACCAGAGGATATCTGGAACTAATAGCTATGCTTTAAAATCAATGTTAAGGGTTTATCTCTGTAGTCAATCTTGGACGGACATGACACATGGGCTGTAATAAAAGAGATGAATTTGAGCACTGACCTTCTCAACCAGCAGTTATCACAAACACATACCCAATGATCACACAACAACTTCTCCTTTAAAATTATTAAAATCATATTAAAGTAAAATATAATGATAATTAATCCGTTACTTCAATCAATAAAAATGACTGCTAAATTCTACCACACTATGGGAGATGATGGTTCCCAGGAAGCGGCAGGACTCCACAGTTGTTACTGGGAAATCATGCAGGCTAGCGTCTGTTTGGCACGTAGACTGCTTGCGTTGAGCTTCTCCAGCTCACTCCTCACCTGACTGGAAGTCACGTGTAGACTGGTCTGACTGGTGGGGGCTGTTGATGAGTCTGTGATTAGTGCTGGCTGGAGGACTCGAGCTGGGGGTGATTAGTGGTGGCTGCTCTGGCTTGGCTGATGAGAATTGGGGACTGACTGAATGAACTCATCAAAAAGGCAGAGTCCATCATCGGCAGGAGGCTCCTCACTCTAGAGGAGGTGGTTTGGGACAGAATGCTGGCAAAACTGCTGGCAATCATGGACAATAACTCCAACCACCTCCATGTCACACTGGACAGTTTGCAGAGCAGCTTCAGCTCCATCCTCTTTTTTAAAATACTATTACCCAAAATGGCCAAACCATTTAACAGACATTGTCTTAAAATAGTTTTTTACAGTTTCAAACTAATAGGCTATTTTCTTCATGATGGGTTATTGTTGAACTGTTGTTTAGACTCATTTTATATAGATGTTGCAAGATAGACCAGATGATATGCTGAAATAAAAAAAAAAGTAGGGATTTTTGCAATCAAAACGGAAAAGTTAATTCATGTAATATATTGTCAGTGGGGACAAGTTCCAAGTTCTTGACTCATGCACACGAGCCATGTTAAGGACTGAAGATTTTGAAGACCAGGGCCAGCAGCTGGCCAACGTCTTTAATCTTAAGATGTTGGAGAACCAAGAAGAACGTGAAGTCACCTATATGATCAAGACCTCCAGTATGTGAGTATCTGGGAAAAAAATCAGCCTGGAAATATGGACATTGTTTTGTTTCTTTTTCCTACCAAATAAACTCTTGATGAGCTCCATGTTGTATTTACATAGATACATTTTGGGAAATGATACAGATGCAGTTGTTTTAAGGAATGAGAATTTCCTTTACATGAAACTGCAAATTTATTTTTCAATTGATTCTACTTAGCCAATCTTTAACTGGGAAAGTCCCATTGACATCACAAACCTCTTTTTCAAGGGAGTCCTGGCCAAGAAAGGCAGCAGCACTACCCACACACAATAGACAATCACAATTAAAAACATAGTTACAATAAAAACAGACAAAATCAACCAAGATAAAAGATGATTGCATCTCCAGATCTTTCAACATAGATTTAAAATTAAGAGAGACAAGGTCTTGAAGTTGTAGACTGAGCACAATACTGAAATGCTATTTTCCCAAACTATTTTGTCCACATACGGAACACAGCATGAAAATATCAGGAGCCACTTTGTACTTCAGTTTTGAATCTAACCAGCAATATTTTTCAGTTTTCAGCTTCTTAATATTCCTAAAGCTATTTGTCTTTAATAATCTGGTGCTATAGATCTGATAGACTCTGCTGCTGTAATTATACAAACAATTTTTAAGTTCTGATATTGTAAATGTTATATTGTATATGTTATTTGCTCGAGTACTGTACTTAGATTACATTTTGAGGAATACATACTTTGAGTATTTCTTTTATGCAACTTTGTGTTCGATTCACTGTGTGATATTTTACCTTATATTTCATCACATTTCTTCACACATTTAGATGCTAGTTAAGTTAATTAAAAGATTGAATGCAATTGATAACACCAATAATATAAAACCATTGGTTTCCAACTCCTTTGGTTTCAAATGTTTTACAAAAGTATTGTGTATTTTATAATTCTTGATTTTTAACAGTTCCACTACATTTATTTTAATAACTGCTGAAACAAAACAAAATTGCACCAAATACAAACGAGACAAAATGTCCAAATACTGTAAAAAGTTCATAACTCGTGATAGATTGATCACCTCATGATCATTCACTTGTATGTTGTTCACTTGTACAACGCTGTTATATTGTAGTTTTAAAAGGTTTGCCACCAACAACTTCTCTAACATATTATTTTCATATGACATACATGGCACAGGAGTGAAAAGCTCCGTTGGATATGTGCACTCTGTCCCAACAGACGTACACGCTTCATGTCGACTAGTTCCCACCAGCCAGGTGAGAGAAAATCACACATTACATAAAGTTTGTTGTCTGTTGAAACATGAACTCAAAACTATCTGTAATGTTTACGTTATGTTTAACGTTATGTTTATGTTTATGTTTTAAGACTTTCCACAGGTGCAGTGTATTCAGTCATACTCAGCTCAGGAGCCAGATGAACTCTCCATTGAGATGGCCGATGTTTTGAACCTCCTAGAACGGACAAATGATGGTGTGTACAGCAGGAAAAAAAAATATTTGTTTGCTTATGAAGATATGTTTATTATTCACAATTTTCTCTTTCCATTTTCATATCACCTCTTTGTCATCATTCCAGGTTGGATGATGGCTGAAAGGCTCCATGATGGCGAAAGGGGTTGGTTCCCCAATCGAGTAGTAGAAGAGATACAAAGCAAAGAGGTCCGAGCTCAGAACCTGAGAGAGGCTTTTAGGATCCAACAGGCACATGAAGGTGGAGCAGTCCCACAAACTAGAACCAGGATCGGAATGAGGCCAGGAATACGTAACCCAAAGGGCCCCAACTCTTCCAGTCTTTGGACTGAGCAAATGCGGGACAACAGTGAATGAGTCAAATTATTGAGTGTCATTCAGATGCATTTGCACTAATAGAAAAATGATCAGGAAAGATGCCACTTAATTCCTTTTCAACAACATCTTGTTCCTTTGATCCTCATTGCAGTGGACAGTTATGGTTAAGTCAATAAACCTTGTGCCAGCTATGGTATGAAAGTTTAAATATATGTAGAAAATAATTTGTACAGTTGATCCACACAATGTGGTGTTTAACTCCTGCAATAACCCAAAATGTTTCTGTAAAAATCCTTCAAAAAAGATATTGGGTTTTAAAACTTGTGCTTATTATATATATATATATATATATATACAAACACACACACACACACACACACACACATATATATATATATGTATATATATATA
>JAOXYM010000009.1:6556935-6568216 GCA_028567055.1 Leptatherina wallacei
TACGCAGAGAAATCACTTAAGCAGCACAGCGTCCGAACCAGCGTGAAAAAATCTTCTTAGAAAATCAACCAGAAGGTTATTGTCCCCAAAAAATAATAAGTAAAAAATTAAATTGTATGATCGGACCTGCTACAGTTTGCTGCCACCATGCGGCGCATTTTAGAGTGGAATCCAAGTGTTTAACTGGGTTAAACAGAATTACATTACTAAAAACAGATTAAAATCATTGACTAAAGATAGACTAAAATGTCATCAGTTTTCGTCATGAGTTATTGTGACTAAAATAAAACTAAAATGCTCAAGTTTTAGTAGACTAAAACTTGACTCAACAAAAAGTTTGAACGTGACTAAAACTGCTAAAAACTAAAATGACAGTTTGACACAAAGACTAGACTAAAACTAAAATTAAAACAGGACGCCAAAAACAACACTACTCTGGACTAAAATTTCATGTCATTTGTAACGGTTCTCAAGTTATTGAGCATTACCTGTTTAGCTTTTTTTTGCGTAATGTTTGGATGCGCATAACTACATAGTGAAAATTTAAAAATGTGCTCCCTATTTTTTTCTATTCTTTAGCTTTAGTTTGCATACCTACATTTTTACAATGACTGGGCAAGTTCACGGAAGTAGCTTTAGCATTTTGTGCTATGCCGCATCGAGAAAACCAATTTTTTTTTAGTAGAATGTATATTACAAAAAGTTCCATTGACATGCAATGAATATGATATAAAGTTTCGGAGGCTGTGATGAATGGTTTTTGAGTAAGACGCCAAAACTTCCTACCATCTGCTATAGCCCCACCTAGTGTCTGACATATGTAACTTTTTAGATTTCTCTACATGGCCAGGAGTTGTCCAAGCCCTGCAAATATCGTCCTAATAAGGCTTAGATGATCTTGACTAGCATGCTTGTTCTGTTCCTGATCTGTTCACAAGTATTGTGAAAAGAGGGACACATATTTAATAAGTACACTAAATAGTGGTTGAAGGTTTTTTTGTGTTTGTTTTGTATTTGTACCACACTGAGTAAACAGTCTGACAAAACTCTTGTACGAAGAACTACATCTTTATAATAATGCATTATTTTACAGTGTTGTGGTTTTTTTTTAATTAAAATGTTAGTATCGGGACAACCTTAGTCTCTACAACGCATTGTTTTTCTTTCTGATGGATTATATTCAAAGTATGTCCAAAGATCATTTCGTCGATTCCAACCACCAAGCCCCTTCGTTTAGCCATCAATGAGCCATCTGTGTGTGCGAATAGTGACTGCAGATGTGTTAAGCAGAATGTGCACTGCATGCAGATGGTGGTGGGTATGGCAAGAAACGGATGAATCAGCATTGCTGATACTTTTGGCTTTTGACAGACTGATTACAGCACATTAGGCATTACTGTCAAATTTGGAATGTCTGACCCACCAACATTTTCATTCAGTCTCGTCAATGAAAACTCATACGTCATGTCTTCGTCATCAAAGAGCCAGGTATAGCTCATCACCATCTCGTTATTGTCATGAAAAAAAAAAGGCGTCAATAAAATAATTTTGTCTTTGTCATCGTTGTTAAAACAACACTGGTCAATAAGTCATATCTTCATTATGAAACATAATACTGATCTCTCTCTCCTTCCCTGCTTTTATCACCGGGGAAAACAAGGATATTCACTACTCACAAAAAGTTAGGAATATTAAGCTTTCGAGGGAAATTTGCACAACACAAAATGTTCACGCTACTCTATTAAATCATGAATGTAGGGCATTTAAGTAGAATAATGCAGCGGTAATTCCTCCATTTAATGCAATTTATTGAAAGAAAAAGCTGAGAACAGCTGGGTATGCTGCAATATAAAAATGATAATGTCTCAATTAACTTGTCATGTGTTCGGTGTCATTTTGGTCTGATGTCTGGATGTCAACAGTGGAAAAAAAGAGGACAGTTTAATACAAGCGGTCATTGACTCAGAACATTTAGTGAATGTTTCAAGGTTCAGACTAGTTTTGAGATTTTTTTGTGGTTATTCACGTTGTGGAGAACAGCATGTTGTACAACAAGTACTTAAAAATTGAACAGTTCTGTGTGTGCATTCAGAAGCATAAAAATGGTAAATTTAAGTTCACAAGTAAAGGTTATAACACGTTTTAGGTTCATCCTTACATCATCATACAAGGCAAATATCCCTAATATTTGTGAGTAGTGTATTTCACAGAAAGCAGAACTTAAAAGTCTTGACAGCATAAAAGATGAAGCATGTGGACCCCAGCTCCACAGTGAAGGATTAGCTTATATTCTCATGTTTTATTTTCTGTTTTAATCATATACCTTGGTTAGAAGCTTACTTTCCCGCACTGAAAACAGTTTTATGTTTTGGAGCATGTTGCTTGTTAGCTGTTATTAGTTATCAAGGATGATGGTTATATTTTCTGTTTAGTTATTTGTAAAAAGATTCCCGTCTCCACCTCCATTCATACATTCCGAGCCATCTTTACTGTAAACAAACTGGTCAGGCGATGCCCCCACATCGTGTCCAGTGAAATAAAAATGCAGAAAAGGTGTTTCCATTACACTTTTGTGAAATACTTCTCTGTCGATACATCTGAAAAACCACCTCCTGGGAGCATAAAAACTTTTTACGATATTTGAGAGTTTTTCGAAATGTAGGTGTTTTCCATTATCAGATTTTTTTTTGCGATATTTAGGTTTTGCGCAATTCTAGGGGAAATGGAAACGCACTTTGTGTGTATAAAGAGACTGGCTAAACTGTGCTCTGGGTTCATTTGAGCTGATGTGGTCAACACAGAGGCCAATTTGAAACCGGTACCGTATGAATAATCAGTGTGATACAAATAAATTGTTAACTTGAGGAATAATCCTTTGTCTTGACTTCTTTCTCTAGCAGCCAACTTGACGAAGTAGTTTCTTTCAACAACAATGGGGCCAAAATCGAAGCTGGCTGCACAATGGAGCTGTTCTGAATAAGTCCAGAATGAAGGTTTCAGTTTCTGAGAGGCCACTGCTGCTTAAGTACTTTTTCCAACATGGTGCCCCCCCGAAGGTGAATGGGTTTGCTCCAGTCACTCTCGCATGCCGACTTTCTCTTCTTTTTCGTTTGTTTTCTGTGTAAAAGTGGGATGATCAGGCATTTAGTTTCTTTCAATATACTATTCATTCTTTATAATTTAAGTACAGAATAAAAATCAGTAGAATCAGCTGATCTTGCTTTCCAAAGTTTTTCAATTCAGATTTGATGATTTCTGTGAATTTTTTTGCTTAATATGCTGATATGAGTAGGTTAAAGTGAAAAAATGGAGATTAGAGGTGGAGTTGTGCTGAGATACTACACATGGATATGGTAAACATTTTCTATGTGGAAAAAAATTTGCAAAATTAAAAGTATTTCACGACCAGAATAGGCTCAGACCCCTGAGAGTTAAGGGGGGAATAAAAAATCAACTGTTAAATCATAAAATTAAAGTGTGATAAGTGACAACCAGTCTGTGTTTATTACTGTGGTTTGAGGATGTTGATAAAGATCAACTAAAGGGTAAAAAAGGAGAAATGAGAAGGAAAATCGAGCTTAGACCCCACAGAGAACATAAACACAGCAGTTTAGTTTACGCCGCTTTCTCGACAGCCAACTGAACACAGTGAGACATTTGACACTCGCCTGATTTGCCGTAGCGAGTCGATTTTAACCCTGTCGTAGCCTCCATAGTCAACGTATCTAATCTCCACCTCATTGGTTTCTTTATAAAAGGTGATAACCTGAGCTCTCCACCAGGCTCCGTCCACTGCTGGAGCTGCACAGATAACACCAACTGGAAGAGGACACACAAAAATAAAGTATTTTTCATTTCATTTCAAAAGACAAAAACATTGTTTCATCTGGACAAAAACTCATCAAACCAACAACCTGAAACTTGCCCCTTGAATGGGGTGGGATTCAAGATTTAGTTTTTCTCTTCCTCCGTCCAACATGTGCAACCCACCAATGCTGAGGGGCCATAGCCACTGCCAAATGTGGATTTTAGTCATTGAAATTGAAATATTTTCCGTCTTCAAGGTTACCTTCAACAGGTGAAGGCAGGGCAGGGGTTCCTGGCTGGGAGTAGCACAGAAACATCTGCTGGTCCAGACTCCGCAGAGCATGGTAGGTTGGGTGGGTGTGCTGCTGGACAAAGACGTGGCCAGCCGACACAATGTTCACCACAATCACTTCGACTGTCACTCCACTAGGAAGCAGCAACTAAGATGACAAAAGAGGGGAGAGAAGGTATTAATTTACTTTTGATGGCTCCCATTATGAAGTCTGCTTCAATTTTCAAATATTCCCAAACTATACATTATTCGAACAGAGCTTATCCTTACCCAGGAAGTCATGGGAAGAGATGGCAATGTGAGAGGGGGTGGTGGAGGTGCATACAGATTGGTCAAGTCCAGGTCTTTAAACTTCTTACCAATAAGTGATAGGGCTTTGTCAACCTGCTGCTGCACACCTGGAGACAGATCAAACAAGTCCCAAGTTTAACAGAATGAAAGCAAACTTTAGTGGATCTTTGACATGGTCAGATATTTCTGTTTAACATCAGCATCATCCCCCAGCTCCAAAAAAGTACATGAAAGGATTTCCCATTAATCTTACCCTCTATGTGACAGATTTGAAACTCCTGTGTATAAGGCAGAGTGGAAATGTAGATCTTTGCACCAGAGTTCTGCTTCAAGAAACTCACGTATCTCCCCTGCTTCCCGATCAGCCGCCCTACAAGATGCTGGAACGAGAAGGTTGGTGGATCAGTCAACTGGATGGATCATTCCAACATTTTCAAAGCATTTGAGCCAAATGCAACAATCTTGACTTCCAAAAAGAAAAAACTAAATGAAGAGAAAAAGTATAGCACATGAATCAAGGATGTGTACCTATAGAGGCAGGTTACAAAGTTCAGAAGTTTTACTTAGTGCGTTAAAATCACATGGTCCTAACAAAGTCTTAAAATCGGGTAAATTAAACCTTAGATTAACAACACATTACATTGTGACATTTAATTAATTAGGTCAATACAATAAGTTAAGTAGATTAAACACAAATGATTCAACATCACGTTTAACACAATTTCTAAGTTTTATTCTAATCATATTCATCTTAACCCCTTCCCCGTCATTGACAAGATTTTCTTTCAGTCCATGTTTTCGTGGTTATAATGTGGAGGGTGCTTTTTTAGAACCCAAACAACTGGTATCCCATTGCAACGCAGTAGGATACACAACATTGCACTTCAGATCGAAAATGCTGTTGTGTCTCCATGGAAAAGATATTCCGTTACAGAAGCCTAAAAGATTATTATGGTCAGAGACTGACAACTCAATCTTCAATTTATAATCAAGAGTTTATTAGAGAGAGAGAAAAAGAGATCAGCGAGAGGTTTAGGGAAGGGTGACTGTTCAGGTGGATAGAGCTGTCGTCTACTAAACAGGAGGTCGGCGGTTAAATTCCCCTGACTACATGTCGAAGTGTCCTTGGGCAAGACACTGAACCCTATGTTGCCTCCTGATGATCCCATTGGGTGTATGAATGCTTAGAGAAGCACCAAGTATGCTCCAATATAGTTGTGTGAATTGGTGAATGAACATGTAGTGTCAAAGCGCCTTGAGTGGTCACATGACTAGAAAAGCGCTATACAAGTACAGTCCATTTACCATGGGTACCATCACATTTAAACCGATACTGTACAGTTTCCCGTAGGGGTGCAACGGTACAGCTAGCCCACGGTATGGTGCGTACCTTGGTTTTTGGGCCACAGTTTCGGTACATATTTTAGTGCAAAAAGAGAATTGTTCTTGTTTTTAAATCACAAAATATGATTTTCATTTTGCTTGTCAGTAAAAACAGAATTACGGAGTAGGAACTACATATACCACTGCACAAACTAAATGAACAATTTGTGTAATTAACAATATAACACTAAATAATACAACACTTAATTATTCTTTGACCACTTGTATATGGTAGTATTTTGTATCTTTAAAAATTGTATTCATAATTTATACTAACAAAAAACAATTCAGTGGATCATAGTCTTACTTTTTACTTAATACTTTTACAGCTGCTCTGCTCGTGTATGTTACGATTGCTCGGCTGTCTTCAGGAAGCGTTATATCTAGACACTTATGCTGGAGATGCTTAGACATATTGCTGTGTTTCCTTTGTTGAACGGGACAGGTTTCAAAAGTTTGGAGACATTTCTATTAACTCCCTCGTCATTGTACCCGACAGCAAAAGTGAAATTATCACACAATGAAGGTTTAATGGAGCTGGTGAATCTTAAAACTTCTGTCTCTCAACTCCGCTGTGAGTTTAAATGTTTTTGTCCACACTCTTTGTTGTTAGTCATTAATATCCAACAGTAAGCCAGGGAGAATTCAGCCAGTAGCAGCTTTGTGCGTTTCATTCTTCTGAGCATGGAGCACAGATGAACGTCTGGGAGCTAGTAGTTCTGCTGCACGAGGGCCGAGCCTTGTGAACCCTTATGGAAGGGGGAAGAAGCTGAAAAAGCAAACCATACGTGCCTTCACATCCATCTCCAAAAGTGACCACAGGGATTGGACATTGACTTGCAGGGGCGGGGTTTCGCCTGCATAGATATCTATGGGCGCGCACACACAGTGGCCTGTAAGCAGTAACCCGCAGGACGAGAGGGCGGATTGTCCCGTGCTCTATGTACCGAGCGGTCCGGTATTTTACAGAGTACCATTGCATCCCTAGTTTCCCGGTACCGGTAACTAACTGTACCAATTTTCAGTACTTTTGTGTTTATTTATATGGGAATAACAGATTTATTTCTCATTTACAACATATATAACCAACATAATGAGCTCTTCATCACTAACATGTAAATGGTTAACTTAAACTTGGTAGTGTTTTTCTTAATGATCCACAAATTAAAACGCAGCTCCGCCTACTGAAAGTAATTTCAATAAGTCGAAAGAATATGTTGGAGTGAGGAGTGTTGGATTGAGCTCAAGAAAATCAGACAGGGTAAGACATCTGTCTGTCAACGTGTGTGTGAAATCTTTGATGCTACGTGCAGCTCCGTTTTTAGCAAAGAATTCAATTAAATTCAGCTTTATTAGTAAAGCACCAATTCACGAGAATGTCATCTTAGGGCGCTAGCTAAGGAAGGTAAGGGAGGAAATCCCGCTAAAGCATGGGCTGCTTCTGCTCCAGTGGTTCAGCTCCACCAGTCCGAGACCGTAGTAGTCACAAGACAATTGCTGATTAATGTGCTCTCTCGCCACCTAGTGGTCGGTGGTGTGAATTGCAATCTATCAAAATAACAAAAGGCCTTCAGGTTTTTCCTTCATCATTTTAAAAAATTACGACATAGGTACCGAAACATGGTATAGTTTGATTTTATGTTAATCGGTACGGAATTCGGTACCCATCCCTAGAGAGGTTGCTGTCGCAGATGAGAGAACGGGATGCAGACGAGGGAGACAGCAGGAGTGGAGACGATGAGAGGGCCGAGGTGGTGAACCGTAAGGTGGGGGAAGACATGGCAGGATACACGTAGATGGGGGTGACAGGGGAGATGATGATCACAGACGGGACGAGGTTAATGGGAGACATCTTTCATGGACATGTGTCAGGGAAAAATTGAATCAAGGATGCAGAGTCTGGATGAATTGGAAAAAGATTTTAAAAGGTTTATTAAAACAGAACAAGTAAATAAAATAAACAGAGTTATCAATTGCAATTTGAGGACCCATCCATAGCTTCGATCAGAACAGAACTCAGCAGGGATTCTGTCGGATTCTGAGATAAGAGTCCTTTTTAACTTCAGTCCTGGAGACGTCAAGAAGAAGCGTGTGATTTAGTATCAGCCTTGTCAGACTGATCCCAACAGATATAAGGAGGACCAGAACATTATGACCAGAGGTCACAATCAGGGACTGAGGTAGCAAGAGCTTACAAGGTATAATGTTATTTCCAATACACGTGCCAAGACAGAACGCCAGATGCAGGACAAGACAAAGGGGACCTAGTTTTCATCTTGAAGACAAAGGGACTTCAGGTGATGGTACTTTGAAAACAGAATGGAGGGATTCAATGCAGAGATATTGTTTTGGGCTCCCAAATGCCAGAAGTGGGTAATGTTATACGGTGTACTATTCAAAGGCACATAACGCCTAAGCAAATCAAACAATCCCAATCTCAACAAATCACAACCCATCAAATCAATCAATCAAATCTTCACATTTTTGATGGAAAATGTATTTTGGGCACGAACTTTGGACACCAACACCAATCATTGAACCCAAGTGAATAATTGTGATAAATTTGGAAGAAATAACCAAAGCCAATAGAGATAGAGATTTCTATGTATTTGTAGCTACTCTGCTCATCAGTTATCATTCAATTTTTGCATTGTTTTTTTCTAAAAATGAGCAATATGGTAGAGTATGTAAAACAATTTTAAACTGATATGTGGATTAATCAAATTGATGTAAATATAAAGTTCATAAGAAATCTGCAGCTTTAAAGGATGTTTTGCTGGTGTAAAGGTTTTGGTTCCCCTCAACATTCTGGGGAATTTGGGGATAAATTCAAACTAATTATCATTATATTGTTATTTTTATATTTTGTTATCTTTAACACAGTGTTGCTATTTGTAAGTTAGAAAGAATCAAAAATGCAAATAGCAAATCAGTTTATCTGGAAAATAAATGTCTTTGATCAAAGAGCTGTTTTCTCAGTCTTTCATTCAAAATGTTTTATCACGAAATGACCAATATTCAACTGATGACTCAAGAATGATTAAGGGTAGAAACACAGTTTTTTATGTTCAAAAGTTTAGGTTCTGTTCATTTGATATATCCAGTGTTTACAAACTCCTAACACAACTTGTAGCCCTTCAAAGACTAGTGGATTTGATCAAAAAGGCTGGCGCTGGGTGGCAACTTAAAATACTCTGGTGGGGAGAGAGTTAAAAATGAAGAGTTCAGGGTCTCTGAAAGGAAGCAGTTTGTTGAGGAGAAATTAGCCTTACGTTCCGTTAAAAGTGGTTACAAAGGGGTCAAAATGACTTCTCTGAGGCGTGAGGCATATTGGACAGCTGAAGCCACATTAAACTGGTTATATGTCAGTTGTGACTAACCTTTGGCACCTCAATCTCCCAAATGATAAGCTCAGAGCTCGAGGAGGCAGAGTTGATGCCCTGGCTCTCCCCAACACCCATAGTGCAGCCGCTGTCCACAGAGTCCATGCTGTTCACATCAGAACCTGCACAAAGACAGACAGTCAAACACCTTTACCCTGCAGTATTCATTTTTAAAGAAATATGGATATTTCAGGTTACATGGCATCAGGCTGATACAATACTATAAAAAAAAGTATTAAATAAAAAATACTTTATCCCCTGATGGAAATGATCATGCTTTTTTTTTGTGGTTAGCACTGCAGCCTCACAGTAAGAAGGTCGCTGATTTGAACAGTGGCCTTTCTGTGCAGATTTTGCATGTTCTGCCAGAGCCAACTCATTGCCCTCAGATGTGCAATTGCCAGACTCCCACTTGTGCAGAACTAAAGTGAATTGAAACTGCACAAACACAAAGTGTTTCAATTTGGTAAAAAAAAAAAAAAATGAACTATCAGATTGGATTTTTCTGCCTTTTACAATCATTGTACAATCCAGCATTTTAGCACATTAATTAACCATTTAATTTAAGCCATTAATTGTACAACTTGATTCAGTTGAATAATTGCTTCTGCTAACTATTTGAAAGCATATCTAGCTTGTTCAGTCTTTCAGTTCAACCTTTCACATCAAAATTACTCAATGAGTAGCATTATGGAAACAGTAGAAGGCATTACTTGGACAATGTCAAAAATTATTTTAAAACTAAAGTGCTGATTTTGCGTCTTTCAGTGGGCCACTGGTTTGAGTGCTTGGCTTTCATCCTCAAGGTTCCACGTTCAATCCCTGGGCAGAGCACAAATTTAAAACTAATCTTCTAGGAAAACTTTACTTCTTGCATTCTGACATGCTTTTATGGAAATTTATTCAAAATTACACCATTTTGGAACTCGAAAACACTAATTCTACTTCAATTCAGCATAATAATTCTTTCTGACAACTTTATCACACAATCTTCAGTGCCTTTTACTTCAACTCTACATATTTACACAATCAAACACAAGGAGGCATTATTTTTACAATGGCAACATTTTCTTTTAAACTACTGAGGGGTGTTTCTATGTTTTCATGGTCTAGTGGTTAAGTTGAGTGACTTTCACTTCATTGGAACTGGGTTCAATTCCTGCTTGAATAATGTCTTTCACCTATGTTGACTTGTCAAAAACATTAAGCGTTTGATAAAATTACACAAAATTTGTACATCATTTCACAATTTAAAAATGATTACATCTTTGAACACCTTCCAAAAACTTTGCAGTCTTTCAGCATTTCAGTCCAGTCATTCAGTATTGTGGCATTCACACTTCTGTTACGCAGTAACAGCCTTTTCTAGTTTTAAGTTAAAGTCTTGTTCAAGAGATTGACAGTTCCTTAAAGAAATTACTTCCTGAAGCATAATTAGATCAGAATAAATAAGGAATATGCAATTCCTATTTTGTTGCTCTACAACTAGGAATAAAAAACAGATTTGACAGATTTTTGTGGTGTTTGTTTCAACTTAACATCATAACACTGTTGAAACCTGAAGATGTCTCCTTCCTTGGTTTCTGCAGGTGAGACGTGAAAAGAAAGCAGTGTTGCCAAAAATGCAAAAAATTGTAATCTCAATTCACACGTACACGTGATCTCATTTTTACACACATCAATTCTGAAATATTTTATATCACAAGCTCCATCACAAACAAATGCTCCCATTTTCTTCCCGGATTTTTACAAGCGCCCCCAAATGCAGCACTGCCCCTGCCTCCGCCCTCAACCTATGGTAAAGTGTCTTTACAACATTATTCAGTGGAGGAAGTCCACTACATAATGATCATAACAACAACAACAACAAGAACAAGAACTGCAAGCAGTTACACCGTAGTCCAAGCCCCCCCCCCGTGCACCGCGTCCCCCGGCCCCCGCCACCCCAGCGCACCCCTCGGTCTAGACATGATGCCATGACGATGTCTCCAGGAGACCAAGGCCCTGTACTTGGCCCTGTGCTCTTGGTAAATGCATTGAGGAAATTGATGACAGGATGAGCCTGAACTTTCTTCAGCTGAACAAAAACAAAACTGAGGTGATTGTCTTTGGAGCCAAAGAGAAG
>JAOXYM010000009.1:6630288-6640822 GCA_028567055.1 Leptatherina wallacei
CGTATGTGCTCAGAGACACGTATGTGCTCAGAGACACGCGTATGTGCTCAGAGACACGTATGTGCTCAGAGACACGCGTATGTGCTCAGAGACGCGCGTATGTGCTCAGAGACACGTATGTGTGTCATACAACAGACGTGCTCAAGCTTTCCACGTATTTTTCACGTTTTGTTTGACCAACATTGAGAGCAAAGCAAGAGTGAAAATAACAATAAAACCAGGAGCCAGAGATTCCTTCCAGGGAAGCAGACAGAACAGACCAGATAAAAGGGAATCACAGTCGTCCAGCCAAGAAGCAGGAAATCAACTAAAACAGAATCTGCCTGATTAAAAAAAGCAGATTTCTTTCTTTAAGTTACACAACAGAATATTGATTATGTCAGCGATTGTAAAAGCAGAAATCCAACGAGCAGCTTTAGAGACTCGCCTTCATCGGGGTCTATGGCCTGAATGCGAGTGAGCAGGGCCTTGGTGACGGTGTCTTCATACACGCTGGTAGAATACTGTGGCAGAGTGAAAATGGGCGGGTTGTCATTCACATCAGTCACTGCCAGCTGCACCTCAGCACGGCACCACCGCCCTCCTCCATCAGCTGCCTGAGCAACGAGTCGGTAACTGGGCGTCACCTCATAGTCCAGACTCACTGATGACTTGATCTCACCTGGACAGGTAGGAAACAAAGAAAAAGTAAGATATTAGAGACTAATATTGTGCCACACAAACGTTGAAATAGTATGCAATGAAACAAATGGGACCAGATCTAATTTACTCCAAACTGGTTTAATATGAGCCACAATTAGATTTCTAAAAAATGACTTTAAAGTATGTTTTCCAAGCTTAAAGGTATCTGCACCAGAGTCTGAGTCCATGTTGAAATCCTGGGATCCAGGACCATGTAGTGAGTACTGGATCCGACCACTGATGCCCACATCTGCATCTGTGGCTCGAACCCTCAGCAGGACACTGTTGACTGGGAGGTCCTCTGGAATGTAAGCAGTGTACATTGCCTGCAAATAGGCACGCAGGCACACTTCAGTCAAACTGAAAACTCGATAAATAAACATTTAGAAAGAAGAAAAAAAAGAACCAAACTACCAAATGATTTTTACCACTTTCATTTCTTTGGTTTATTTTTCAAAAAGCATCAGATGATCTCAATAATCACCTGATCACAAATGGGGCTGTTGTCATTGGTGTCGATCACAGTCACCTCCACCACCGTCTGGGAAACAAAGAGTCCGTCGCTCGCAGTCACGTTGATGACGTAGAGGTCGCGCTCCTCTCGATCCAGTGGCCCCTTCACGTACATCTTACATTCCCCCTGAACCAGACCGAGTGCAAATACACCACGATCGTTTCCACCTGGACAACATGCAGAGCAAGTAGCAAACAGGAGGAAAAGGGCTTTATCAAGATAGCACAAACACAGTCAGTGCAGTAGAGCACATGGTTGCATGTTAAATGGAATGAACTGCCCCTTTTATGGTACAACACGTACACACTTCAAAAGCTTTAGACTTAAACTGAAATGTACTGGGGGCATTTTTTAAATAATAGAACCACCAACCTCCCAGCTGGCAGACAACTGCTCCTCCTCTGTAGCTACCTGCCTGCCCCAAAAACCTCAACACTTTATACAAGATTAAAGGATCATTTACCATTGAAAAATCAGAGTGCTACGGCTCTCGCTGCTCTTAATGAGTTCAGCATACCACTAAATTCTTTCATGACTTATATCACCGTTCAGAAAGGTAAAAAAAAACAACGTTTTTTGAGTTTGATCAGAGGATCCATTAATAGATACTGGACCTTAGGAAAAACTTTTAAAGTCGTTGGAGCTATACAACAAATCCTATATGTAATGTTGTTAAAACATCATTTTGTAAATTGAGTTTCTGTCTTGGTTTGGGGCTATTGTCTGCATTGCTTGGGTCAGGCAAGGTAAAGGTCACGATGCGGGTCACGCCCACTGTTTACTGCTTGGGGCAGAGCAGAAAGAGGCAGTTTCAGCCGGTTGCATTCAAGCACAGTAACATCAGCTGCATCAGCTCCAGGTACTTTACCGTGCACGGTGCGCTGAAGCATCAGCCATCGTATCAGCCTACGTCGGCTTTGGACCACATAGGGTAAAGACCTGCGAGTCTACCTGTGCGAGTCCATAGAGCAAAGGCACGAACTATAACCTCCGTACAACCAAGTCAACATACAATGTGCTTCATGAACATCCACCTTGGCAAAACTTTCTGGCTCTCATCTACTCTTTCAATCTCAAACCGTCCAGACTCCTCTTACACAGGAAGCTGGCAATACTCTGGACTTGGCACTAACCAGAGACGTTTCCTGTCAGTCACCCCACCTCTCAGACCACTTCCTGGTTGAATTCTGTCTCCCTTCTTCATATCACTCAAGCAGATCCAAAAATGGTTTCCTGCTTCAGAAACCTGAGATCTCTCGGACCTACACAGCTGTCTGAAGAGGTTTACTCTGCCCTCCCTTCCAATCAGACTTCTCCTTACTGTCGGTTAATGAGGCTACAGAAACACTCTGCTCATCTCTTGCCTCCTCTCTGGACAAACTCTGTCCTCTGGTGTCAAAACCAGCGAGACAAAATCCTCCCAGTCCATGGCTCACCGAGGTTCTATACTATCCAGTCATTTTAGCAGACACTTTTATCCAAAGCGACTTACAATTGAGTTCACCAGTAATGCCAATACTGGAGGAAAGGAGGGTAAATGGTCTTGCCCAAGGACACAATGACACTGGGGTAGGAGCAGGATTCGTACGGCCAACCTTCGGGTCATTAGACGACCTGCTCTACAAGAAAACGAGCACACTGACAAAAACTTTCATTTTTCACATAAGCCCATATTATTTACTCCTCTGTCATATACGGTGTCTTCTCTCTGCTTTTAAGCAAGCTCGGGTTATCCCCCCCCGGTTCGTTATGAACCAACCAGATCCCTCAGGTCATCAGGGTCAGGTCTACTTCCTGGTCCCAGAGTCAGAACTAGACCTGGGTCAGGTTTTATGCTCCTCACATGTGGAACAAACTCCCAGAAACCTGCAGGTCTGCTGAGACTCTCAGCAGTTTTACATCAGGGTTAAAAACTTCTCCATTTGCAGCCTTTTATGATAACAAGTGATATGCTGTACACTGTTGTCTCTGAGGGTTTCTTTCTTTTGTTGTTTATTATTTTGCTATTTTACTCTGTTTTAATTCTTCTTCATGCTTTCTGCTGTAATGTTTCTAATGTTTGTATGTAAAGCACCTTGAATTGTCCTGTACATGAAATGTGCTGTATAAATAAACTTGCCTTGTCTTACACTCCCTCTCCACAGTTATGCTCTGCCTGTGAAAGACAACTAGTGCTCCCACCACAAGGTGGAGCCAAATCCCTAACCAGACTCTTTTCCTCTGTTGTTCCCCGGTGGTGGAACGACCGACTCTGTCTGATCCGCAGAGTCCTGATCTACTTTTAAGAGCAAGCTAAAGACTCAGCTCGTCTACTCGTCAGGATGAGTTAGAAAGATTTGTCCAGGTCTTTGGCACAAGTCAGCACTGAACAAGCTGTTCACACTTACACCCAAGATGATGATGTGTGATGAAATCATGATCTCGTAATTAAACAAAGGGACTATTGTAGGGAGGGGGGAAGGAAACGTAAAGAGCTCTGACTATCACTTAATTATGATGTCCCCTCCAGTTTGATTTCTTGCTTGTGTTGTTTTCACTTTCAGATAAAAGTGTCTGCTAAATGACTGAACAAAAGAAGAGAATAGAATAAATTCATTGCAAAATGATGAAGCCATCATGTTTTCCCATAAAGCCACAAAATAAAATCTAAAATTTTGAAGGTCTAAATGGTGGATTCACAGATCAACCAATAAACGATGCAAGACAGAACAATGACAGCAGGTATGCGACCATCCTGAACAGGGGCAGAGGAGATCTCATGCTGGGGTACAGACTGGAAAAAGTATGGCACATGTAGGAAGTTAATGGGTCAAAAAGATCTCAGGAAATAATGTTGTAATTATTACAACTGAAGGGGTTGTGTAATGTAAAAAGTAGAGGAAAATTTGTAAAAGCATAAACATTTGTTTACTTCAGATGACTCAGCATTATATGACTTTAATCACTGCTGCACAAACAATTTGTTGATCACATGAAAAACTTGCTTTGAACTAAATCACACAGTGTTTTATACGTGTTTCTTCCGCATTACTGGTCATTCAAGTTTGCACAGTCATCACATCTATTGATCTTATTACTTTTAATCCTCTTGATAATATGTGAACAGTTTGGACAAAGAACTTCATCTTTATATTTACAATGAATTGACAGATTTACATTTATACTTACCAGTGATGTGGTAAGTAACATGCTGGTTTACTGCAGAGCTGTCATCATCCCTTGTGTTCAGTACAGCCACCACTTCGCCAGGGGGGGCACTTTCCTTGACTGAACCAAAGTAGCGGTTCTCTATGAACCTCGGGGGGTTGTCGTTGATATCCGACACCGACACTGTAACAGTGGTAGTGCTGGAAAGAGACAGGGTCTCCCCAAGGTCTGAAGCCACCACCGTGAACACGAAGGATGGATCGGTCTCATGGTCAAGGTCCCTGCGTGTGGAGATCCAGCCAGTGTTACTATCAATGCTGAAAGTTTGGACCAATGTGTCTGGACTCCCCTGTGATTGGATTAATGTCCCAAGTCTGTATTTCACTTGGCCATTGACCCCAGAGTCTGGGTCACGTGCTTGGACTTGGATGATTCTGGTTCCAACTGTCACTCCCTCCATCACGGTAGTAACGTAGGAGTTGGCCTCAAAAGCTGGCTTGTTGTCATTTAGATCCAAAATTTTGATTTCAACATCAACAGAGGTCATAGAACCAAGCTTAGTCTGTTGTGCTGTAGCAGTGACTTTGAAGTAAAATCCCTCGATCACTTCATGGTCCAAGGGCTTATCAAGTTTGATCACTCCTGTATACTTTTCGACCAAAAACACCCCATCTTGGTTATTTTCACCAGTTTCCCCATTAACCATAGCAAAGGTAGGGGAGAATGAGGTATATTCAGAAGGAATGTTGAGGCGAATTGTTCCTATGATTGAACCAATGGGTGTGTTCTCTGGTGTGCTAAATAAGTAGTGATGCTGGCTGAAGGTAGGAATGAAAGCATCAAGAGAAAGAACATGGATGTAGACGGGCACTAAAGAGTGTCGAACCGGATTTCCTCCATCCACAGCCTTCACGAAAAAAGATAATACAGAGTTCCTCAAGTGGCTGAAGCTGCCTTTTGTCACCATCCAACCATTATCTGGGTCAATCTCCAAAATGTCTACCACAGGGACATGTGCCTCACTGTATAGTGAAAATGTCACTTTTGCATTAGTGCCATCATCGGGATCATAAGCCTGAATCTGTGTGACCAAAAAACCTTTTGACACATCATGTTTGACTGAAGCTCGGTACTCTGTGGCTAGAAAGTGAGGTGCATTATCATTCTCATCTAAGAGGTTGATATGTATTGTGCAATAGGAGACACGTCCACCTGAATCCTGAGCTGCTACTGTAAGAACAATGTCCTTATTGTCAGGGTCCTCGCGATCAAGTTTTTCTGCTGTACTGATACGGCCACTTGCATCAATGCTGAATTTGTCATTACCCACATCATTAAGAAAGGAATAATTGATTTGGCCAAACACTCCAGGGTCTGCATCTGTTGCCTTCACCTGGAAATAAACAAAATTAGTCTGTCAATAGATATATAGGTTTAATCATTTCCAGAGGAACTATATTCAGATAATATTTATTGTATCTCAAAAACACTCACCTGCATCACTGCAGTTCCCACAGCAGCATTCTCTCTTAGCTCTGCTTCATATGTTTTCTGTTCAAACACTGGACTATGTAGGTTGGCCCCCAGGACCTTAACATGAACTTGTGCGGTGCTGGTGAACACCCCATCAGACACCGAAACATTGAGACTATAGGCAGGCTCCAGCCTTTGATTCCTATGGCTGGACAGTGTGATGATTCCCTTGTTTTTATCTATCAAAAAATTCATTCTTTCATTCCCTGAAAGAATGCTGTACTCCAAATGGTCAAAATCGGAGCTGTCAGCATCTGAGGCCTGGACGCAGGTTATAAAGTGATCCCTCGGTGCTAACTCACTCACGTATGCCTCATAGAGTAACTGGTTGAAAAGTGGAGGATGGTCGTTCATGTCATTTAGCATGACACTCACTAATACTTCACTACTCAGTGCTGGGAAACCATTATCAGTGGCTCTGACAATAAAGTCATAATCCTGGACAAGTTCATGGTCTAGCATACGTGCTGTCAGAATTAATCCACTGCTACTGTCAATGTGGAAATAGTCTGTGCTGTTGTGCACATGTGAGAATATCTGGTAGCGAAGAACACTGTTCTTCTCTGAGTCTTTATCCGTGGCAGTGACTTGAAGTACTGGAGTTCCAATCATGGCTGTTTCAGACAAAACTACCCTGTAGGACATCTTCTTGAAGATAGGCTGGTTATCATTTATATCCAGGACAAACACATCTACATCAACCTCGGCATGGGCACCAGTCAGGCAGTCTGTGGCTCTTATGGTAAGGTGGTAAGATGAAGTTGCTTCGTAGTCCAAAGGATGGATGACAATTATAATTCCAGTATCAAACCCAATATCAAACTGAAAAGATGGATCCCCATCAACAATAGTGTAGATTATGTTTTGAGTTTCAGAACTGGTAGCATTGATGCTGATGATAGGTGTGTGCACATCCACGTCCTCATTCACAGAAACATAATAAAATGACTTGTCAAAGACAGGCATGGCTTTGTTGACAACAGTTATAGGAAACTCTACAGTGGATGAGAGGGGCTGATAACCACCATCTCTGGCATATATCACCATTTGGTATTCTACATTGGACAAGTCAGACTCAAAAGACCTCTTGAGGGTGATACTGCCTGTCTGCCGATTAATCTCAAAGTGATTGTGCTCATCCTTGAGATAGTAAGACACCTCTCCATTGATGCCTTTGTCACTATCCACTGCAAGGACTTTGAAAATGGGTGATCCTGGTTCAGCTTCCACTTGAACGGCCGCATAATAAGGAAGTCCGATAAACACAGGGACATTGTCATTTATGTCCTCAACTTGAACTTTGACCATAGCTCTGGCCACATGCAGATGATCATGCTCCCTTCTTGCCTCTACAATCAGTTCATAGAATTCTTGCTCCTCGCGGTCAAACGGTATGCCTGTCGTCTGGATTACACCAGAAGTCGAACGAATTCTGAAATGTGTCCCGGCATTCAGCAAGGAATACTTTAGTGGCTCATTGAGACGGTTCCCCACAGCATTGACCACTGCCATTTTGGTGATATTTGATACATTCTCTTTAATAGATGAGAAGTAAATGCTATGAGTGAAGCTGAGGTCAGAGTCCAGAGCCTCTTGGACACGTATAGTCACAAATGCTGTGCTGGAGAATTTCCCATCTGAAACTCTGACACTGAAGCGAAAAAGCTCTTTGGAGAAGTTGCTGTTTTTGACTACAATAATTCCACTGGTGGGTTTGATGGCAAAGTTCTCCATCATTCCATCATTCAGAGAGTATGTGAGCTCTGTTGGGACGTATTTGTCAGGGTCTTTGGCTGACACCTGCAGAGCTTCTACTCCAACATAGGTGGGGAGTAGCAGGACTGTTTCATAGGCATTCTGGGTGAAGAAAGGTGGAGAATCATTTGAGTCAGTCACTTGTATTGTAACCTCAGTTGGACGATCTGCTGTCAGTTGGGGTCTGCCTTTGTCCTTCACATTGACATGGAAGTGGAAGAAGGCAATTGTTTCATGATCTAAATTTGCAATAGTCCTAATGGAACCAGTTCCTGAGTCCACTGTGAAGAAGATTTTTGCAGTCTCCTCAACAATTTCATAGACCAAGAGAGCATTTTGGTTACGGTCAGCATCGGTGGCCCTGATCACCAGAGGTAAGTTCTCTGAGTTCAAAACAACACTGTTAACTGGAGCAACCTCATTGATGCTGCCATAATAATGATGCTGCTGGAACACTGGTGGATTGTCATTCTCATCCAATACGTGGATTAACACGGTAGCATTAGAAGTCATACCAGCCATGTTAGCAGCTTGGACTGTCAGGGTGTAAGATGCTGTGGTCTCATAGTCTAGAGGCTTCTGAGTAGTAATGACACCACTATACTGATTTATCTGAAAAACACGCTGTGTATTGCCCTGCTTGATGTCATAAGTGATGGTAGACTGGCTGACAGCATTGACTGCAGTGACGTAGGTCCCAACCATGGCATTCTCTGTGACCTCAGTCTGATACTCAGGCTGAGGGAACTTTGGACCAGCATTGTCAGAGAGAGTGACAGCAATCCGAACAATTGTGGTAGTGGACAAGGGAGGCGCTCCATCGTCAGTAACTCTGACAGTGATAACATAGTGTCCTATGCTGGACAAGTCCAGGTGATGTGCAACACTGATGATGCCCAAAACTGGCTCAATTTGGAATGCATTTCCCATGTTCCCTGTTTGAGAGTTAGAAAAAAATACAAAAAGTATTATCAGTGCGGTCAAAAGTTAATTTAAACATATAAGATTGGGTATTTTGGTGTCAAAGGTTTTTACCTGCTTCAATAGAGTAGTGTAGCTCTGCATTCTTGCCTTTGTCTTTGTCCAGGGCAGTAACCTGGACTACAGCTGATCCCACTGCTGCCGACTCATAGACTAAGCCTTCATACAGAGCACTGGTAAAAATGGGCACATGATCATTGATATCTTCCACTCCTATGAGCACACGAACCACATTTTTTCTGTATGGGAACTCTTGGTCCTTCACCTGCAGAAAAATAAATATAAAACCAATCAAACTCAATTCTGGTCTATTATCAGTCTAATTACTGTAAAAAGTAAAGCTCAATATACAGAATATAGAAATCTAATTTGTTAAAGGGATACGTGTAACTTTTTACCCAAAATATTAGCCTGATGCGAGTAATAATGGAGGGTTTCTGGGGTCAATATACAGTGCTTGACACGTGCCCTCTTCAGAAACCAGACATTGTAATTTTACGTCTCTCATGGGATCATGTGACCTGGAGCACTTTTCTTTACGGCTCTCCCTCTATAGACACAGAGGGCTCTACTTTGTATGACTTTTTTCTCCTCTTCGATCTAAAGTTTCTCATGGCTGAATGAAGTAAGAAGGTGAAACCGGTGTCTGAGGAGGCCAGAAAGAGAAAGCGGGAAAGGGATCGTGTAGCCTGTGGGAAGTTACAGGTTTAGCGCCTCTAGTGGCCAAAAGTTACACGGTATCCCTTTAAAAGAATATACTGTTTTTCATTTAAAGGTGTGATTGAGTTTAGGAAAAAAAATGTTTGTTGAAATTTTAGTGTCTTTTTGTAATTTGATATGATATGAATGGAAATTATTGTTAAGCTTCATTTATGCTCTGCGTTAAATATGCATATAGATGGAGCTTTCTGCTCGTCTTCTGCTTCCTTTACGTGGATATTCCAATCCATTTTCATAGAGCTTGCAAATAGATGGAGTCTGTAAGATGGAGTAAAACCACTGGAAACTGCTGAGGCAATTCTGCATAGTATAGCTTGTGTGTGACCAGCAAAAAGAAACGAAGAAGAAGAACAAGCTGTGATGTATTCAATGGTCTCATCGACCATCAATGTCTACTGTGCTGCTTCTTTCTAAGAATGGACATTATCATGATCTTCTCTACCGTTGCCATGTTTGCTATTGTCCAAAACTGACATTGGAACTCAGTAGTGAGCTCTGCACTGCCCTCTAGTGGATGTATTGTATAACAACCATGTCAATGGGAGGGATGAAGGAAGTATGTGGGCAGTGATGTAGTGTCTGATCATAAGCATTTATAATCATATATAATTTACCCTGAACTTGGAACTAATCTGGCCTGCGTCAGCAGAGTAGCACATGAACGGTGACCTCTATGGTCTGAGCAGAGCATACGAACAGTCATGTATGTAGGGGCCCGGTCAATTGAGTGAATCCTCATGTGATTTAGGAATTTCTTTGTTTACTAAGCCTATATATTCAGCTGCATTAAGAGCATCAGTAGGATTTTCGCATTGGCTCCTGAAGTCCTCAAAGATTCTGCAGATCTGTTTTGTCAACTGACTTTTTGGCAATAAACCTTTTTTTATTATAAAGTTGTTGTCCGGAGACCTGCACCAGTCAAGATACATCAGTGACTAATGGGCAGTGATCCAATGATCTTCTCATGGCCTCAGATAAAGATCTCCTGTCTGGACTTATCTTGTTAGATGCGGACGATACTCAGATCTACTTATTCATGACGCATGATGAGATGAACCAATTTGTTGGACTACAAAGATGTCTGTTGGACTACAAAGATGTCTGCTAGACTACAAAGATGTCTGTTGGACTACAAAGATGTCTGCTAGACTACAAAGATGTCTGCTAGACTACAAAGATGTCTGCTAGACTACAAAGATGTCT
>JAOXYM010000009.1:6918791-6929978 GCA_028567055.1 Leptatherina wallacei
CTCCCAATGAGCTTCTTTTCAGCTCTTCACAAACCTACGGGTAAGCCTCGTCCATATATATATACAGTCATTGGTCCTAACTCAACTTTATCAAATTCTGCACAGGCGCCAAATAAATGACACCTAACACACACATGGGTGGGGTATTATGGCACATTTTGTCATCAATCTTCTGAAACTGACCACGAATTTGACACTTAAGCCCAAACTTCAGTGTGAAAACGATCATGTTGGCCTTGACGCATACAAGTAGCCGAGTTCCTTTTTTTCTTGGTTTTGCTGTGCAACCATGTTGGTTTCATTTTCTGTAGAAAGCTGGAACTCACCAAACAGGAAGTGATAGGAAATCCACCCCAGTTCTCAAATAATGTTTAAGTAGTGTTCAGTTGCTTTTATCAGCCACCATTTTCCTGTTACTGTTGTCTCATCAGTGGCTACGGTGCAGTTCAGAGTTTGTGTGATAATGATAGTGTGATAGTGATGAGGAGCAGCTAGCTGTCAATCATGTGCACGCTATCAAACTTGCTCATAACGAACTTTCAGACACGTCATAACAAAAGCTCTTGTGTTAATGCTAATACTATCAATGTAAGCTGCATGCAGTTTCCCTCCATCAGTACAGAAGATTGGTATGATGCAAATTATCCATCTTTGTTGTGTCTCTCCAACTAATTTACAACATTCTGCATTTGATTAAATCGTTAACTTAAGAACACACTGACTATACTCCAGTAACGGCCTCTTACAAAACCACTTATTCCTTCCTAAAACAGCTACGATGCAGCCGTTTCATTGAGTGTTATGTGAACACAGCAGCGTGAAGAACAGCACATACCCGGCCATCATGAGTGAGAAGGATGGAGTCGCTCTTTATGTCTCTGTGGATTACTCCCTGAGTGTGAAGGACAGATAACGCTTTCAGGACAGACAGACACACTGTGGCAATCTGCTCCTCGTTCATCCTGGAAGGAAGAAGACAAGGAAATGATTTACTGGAGCAAAACATGAAATATCTGCTGTTATGGAAAACCCAAAATAACAGGTCATGACAGGTGGAAGGCTTTTCTCTGTGCACAATACAATAAGTAACACTGCCCCCTGATGGACAAAATACCTCTGTGAAACAGGGGACTTGTGAAAATACTGTCATGTTTTTAATAAGTATCTCTCGATTAAAGACACAGCATCGGAGCAGATCTGTGAAGTGAACAGTTTAAGCATAGTTTTCAATGCGCTTCAAGAGATCCAAATCAACCAAAAACAATCTAAACAAGCTTAAACATGTAGAACACGAAGCTACCCGACTGGCTCTTTATGGTAAATACTGAGTAGGTGTAGATGACATGTGTGATGCTTCTTTTGATTACTAGCTGAGGGTATATTCTTATGTAATTTGTTTGTTTTCTTCTGTAATACACGCATCTTTATCAAGATTGAAAGCTTCAGAAGTTTTCAAAAGGAAGTGGCAGACTCTACAGAAAGGTAACCTGCCAACTTTACACCAAAAGTGGTGTTTAAACAAGTTTTAAAGACGGGTACACCCACTGAAATAAGCTGATTAAATCCCATTTCCCATTGCCAGTAGTTGCATGTTTACTTTGCTTTGAGTGCTGGTGTATTCAGAACTGGTCCAGTAGCCACCACTACCTCCATCCTTTCACTTTGTTGTATTCACAAGCTTGTAAAGGCTTGTCCTGGAACCACCATGACGGGAACATGAAGGGATGGCATTACCCCGTATCCTGCAGGCTGCGTTGGATCACAATTTTCTGAGATGATTATTTTTGACTGAACTGTGGATGTTAACCCACGCAGGAAACTGTTTTATAGATGGTAGAAATGAATCAAGTCAAGTCCGTCTATGTGAGCGACTTTCTGTTGTCAGCTTCAGAGCTTTCATGTCACACTTCAGGTTTGGTAAATTTGTGTTCCTGTGAAGACAAACTCAGATGTGCCCAGTCATGTTGTCTTAATCACTTCAACTTCACTGACATGTGGATCCTGTGTTTTGTTCCTATAGACACTAAGTGGAGCTTGAGCCAGTAAATACACATAACTACAGCTGTGTCACGTTATATGGGATTAATTAGGATTAAACATTTTCCTTTTGCACTTCAAAGTAGTATAAAAAGCAAATAGGGTAAGCATTTAAGTTAAAAAGGTAAATAGAACAACGCAACCGATATATTAAAGAGAAAAAAAAGGTAAAATATGAAAATAAGATAAAATAATTGTAAATAAAGAAGTTGTGAGTATTGTATTGAAATACAAAACAGATTATTGCACTGTTCAGGTGATATGGTGAGATATTGCACATAATTATAATTAAGCTTATTGCACATTATATTGGGGCATGTTGTACAAAGTGGGATTGTGCAAAACTATTATTGGAGGAAAAGGTTTTAAAGTCTGTCTTCATGTGAATGTTCTCTGGGAAGATGAGTTGGGATTCGTCTTAACAGGAAATTAATTTGTACTCCATTCACCTATCACGTGTTCAGGGTTTCAGATTGTGACTAATATGAAAGCAACTGATGGAGATGAGACTAAAAAAATATTTTTAAAAAATCTTTAAAACAAATATCTAAATTACCCAATCACACGGGTTTATACAGAAGACATGATCAAGAGGATCATTAAAGCGTCTCAAAGGGGAGCTGAGACGATTTATGTGACTTTAAATGTGTCATAGCTTTTGATGGCACATAGGAATTTTCCTGCAAACACATCTCCATGGTAACAGAAAAATGGAACAGTCCCAACTAAACTAAGAGTGACAGCTCTCTGGATAACAAATACCTTGCCTATGAAGTGTTTGGTGATGGAAAGGCAACATTAACTCAAATTAACACAAGTTGCTAGCAAAGTAAGCAGAGGAGCATCTTTGAGTAGACGACATGTCAAACCTTGAATCATCACATTTCTTTCTCACCTTGTGTGTGTCACGATGTCAGTGAGAGCTCCTCCCTCCAGAAACTCCATGACGACCCAGAGCTCATCCCCCACCAGGTAGCTGTTGTACATCTCCACTACGTTCTCATGGTGATAATCACGCATGATCACCACCTGTGGTTTCCAAGGAAACAAAGGGACACAGAGGCAGGGTTTTACATTCCTGTAGCAGCCTTGCATGATTACTCAGAAGGTGACTGCAATGACTAAAATGTGTTGTGACAATTATCAGCTGCTGTGAGAGTGAAATGGAGCCACATGAGAGTTTACCCTCTCATTCCGTCTGAGACGTCTCAGAGGGAGATATGTTACCACATCTTTTTGATGTCCCACAGATACGAGATATTAATGTGAAGAGAGCTTTTCACAGCTTCTTTAGCTGCTCTGCTTTCTTAAGAACTAAAACCTGTGTTACGTTGCTCATGTCAGGGAAGTGTAAATCACTTTCTTTAATCACGATTTATAATTTGTGTACACAAGAGAAAGATGATTATTGTTCTTTAAAAGTTAAAAATGCAGGTTATCTGATCAGACAGTGAAAGGTACATTCAGATATGATCTGCTGATATAATCTGAGGAACTTCCGATCCAGCGCTATATAAATTCATGATTTCTCACCTCGTTGAAGAGGAGTTCTCTGCGCTGTTGTTTCCGCAGGTCCATCTTCTTCACAGCCACCAGTTTTCCTGTGGTTTTCACCGTGGCGATGCACACAATCCCAGTGGACCCCTCGCCTATCTTGATGTAATGGTCCAGGTAGGTCCGTGGATCGCCAGGATCAACCACCATCTGTAGTGCTGCTCTGAACTGCTCATGTGAAACCCTCTGGGGCTCCCGCTGTGGAGAGTGGCCCTGGGGCGGAGCGCCTGATGCTGGGGGCCCAGAGGGCACAGGAGGCCGGGGAGCCGGAACGTTGGGATGAGGGGTGTGTGGGTGCTGAGAGGCCTCTGGGGTCAGGCTGGGGTGGGAAGTGTGATGAGAGTGCTGGTGGTTTGCAGGGGACTTGGAGCTGGAGGAACCTCGGGTAGAGCCGCTAGAGGGTCCGTTCTGAGGGGACGATTCATGGTGTCGGCCCGCCTTATCATAAAAAATCAAACAATAGACCAGCATTATAGATGCTATAGGAAACAGCAATGATATACAAACGAAAATAAAACATTATCTAGTTCCATAAAATACTCTACATTTCATGTTTCCTAATGTTAACTATGTTTTGCTATCATCATATATGTATAACAAGCAGTTATTAAAGAGAAAGCAGGACACCAGCTACAGCAAGGTGACAAGAGTTAGCCTCCATCAACCACTGGGCTCAGTCTGTACTCTCCCCTCTCCCTCGGAGCTGCCTGCATTCACGCTTCTTACCTGTCCTGTGGGGCTGCGTCCACCTTCACTGTCTGTCCTCGGGTAGGTATTAAACGGCCGTGTTGTCTGTTGGGCAGTCTTCATCACCCCTTCAGTTATTGGCAGGTTTGGGGTTCGGATGTTGGGTCCTGAGAGGGGCCTTTTGTCCCTGGGAGACTGGGGGCTGCCGTCCCGTGCCACATAGCTGGACTTTGGCCTGTGGTCACCTGGCTGATCCCTGTGACCCACCTGCTCCTGGAGAGGTGAAAGCAATAAATGAGAGGAAGGCAACAATAGTTTAGAAACAGCTGAATGCAAAATGTCCCCTGTTCCAGTATCATTACAGGACCATTAGCTGCGCTGTTGATCTTCTGTCTGTACCTTGTCCCGGTCTCTAGGCTCTCTGTCTCTGTGAGGAGGTGGTGGGCCAGTTCCAGGTCTTTCCCTGTGGGCCCTGCTGGGCTCTTGTCCCCGAGGCTGTTGCTGGGGCCGACCGTGGATTCCCTCATCTCTCTGAGCAGGACGGACTGCACGCTGACCATGGTGGGGGTCCACTCCACCCTGGTGGTCTTGCCTGTGTCGATCTCTGAGAATCAGATTGCCACAGTTAGTATAGATGGCCGTGGTGTAACAGATCTCTGGCTGGAGTTAACAAAACATTTTTGTTCTGTTTATGGGTCAAATAATCATTACGTCAGTATCTGTTAAACAGATCTTAATAAGAACTCCAGCTGGATGTGTAATCCTTACCTTTCAAGTCTGTCTGAGTGGGAGTAGTGTCTGCGGTGAGGGTCTCCATTCTCCTGCCCGCCTCCACCTGAAGAGCTAGAGTCCCGGCGGGGCTGGATGGGAGGACTGCCTCTCCGTAGGGAGTTGGAGCGAGTCACAGACATGGTGTCAAACTCATCCAACAGCCATGTTAAAGAGCCGTCCACGCCCAGCTTGCTGCCACGTACGATCGTCTAAAGAGTTTTGGAAAGCAAAAATTAAAATATTTACTGGATGATTCAGTGAGAGCTCCTTATGAAGCTTGTATCCTAATCAGCGACAATGTTAAAATCCAGTATCTCTCACTTTAAAAGGATCACGGACTATGATCAATGAATGAACAATGTTGTATTTTTCAGTGTTTTGTTACTATTTAACATACAACAACATTTCACAGCATTTAGATCACATTTTGTGGGGTAAATCAACAAAGTACACACTGGTAAGTCTAAACTTAGTAATACTACAGACTAGTCAATTACAGTCTGCAGAGGTCACCAGTGTAGATCGGCTTATAAATTATCACCTCAGTGAGCAAAAGCACCAACACTCTGTCACAATTACCTAAAAATTATAATCAGGTCATGTCTAACACCTGTGTTATATCTCCATTTGTTTTTATTGGTAAAACAGCCCAGGATGTCTATAAAACAGTTTAAATTTCAGGTAATTATTCCCACCTTCCGTGGTTCTACAGTAGTGATGACAGTGGCGTCGATGAAAGGTTTGGGCCTTTTGGCTGTGTCTTCGATGAGTGACTGCCATTGCCGCGGCAACCCCACAAACTTCTGCTCCTGCTCGTCAAAGTCCGTATGTACCCGATGCTCAAAGTTAGACGGAGCAGATATCTGGATACGAGACTTCTTCTTTTTGGTGAACATGGTGACGGGTGAGGCAGCTGCAGCCCAGCATCAGATCTGTGTGGAGAAAGGAGGAAAGGTTAAAAAAAAAGAAGAAAAAGGCAGAGATAAAAGTGGTAAAAACACCACTCATGCATGCAGACAAACTGTAACACAGGAACATTGTAACAATATCAAATACTTTTTTAAAAGGAAGAGCATATAAACTGTATCATAGTGTAGTTATTGAAGTTCTCTCAGAAGGCAGTCTGGATTATTTCTCCTACAAAACTCGACTATTGAACTGAGTAACACCACTTAAAGCTCATTTAGCAATTCTCAGTGTCCAACAACAGCTCTGAAAGTAACTAAGACATTGTAAAAGTAATGAATGAAACTCATTACCTCAACAAAAGGTGACTTGTGTTATGGATGCATTTAATCAAATTAATACCCACAAAACTAACTTATTTCAGTTCACTGACCATTTATGGGCCTAGTGACATTAAACAAGATGTGGCCTTTAGCTGAAGGTCACCAGTCCACTCAACATCTGTAAACTCCATTATGACAACAAGCAATTGTTCTATAGCATTAAATCACACATCCAGTCTGGAGGAGATTAACAGAGAATTGTCTTCAAAGAGTCATTTACTCACAAATGTTTGCGGTTTTCTTACAGTCTCAACAACACTTCTGAATGATCACAGCTCATTATCACTCCAAGTTATTTCACATGCATGTATGCATGTAAACAACAAGCTACAGGTTTGCTGCAGAAAGCTCACATTCTGTCAGATAAAACAGATGCATGCTGTATTCTGGATCAGGCTTTAATTAGTTCATGAGAGAGCCAAAGTCAGAGAACGCCACAGAGAGCTTTTCCCAGGCCTGCTATCTACACATTCATGCCGGTAACATTTTCCCTTGAGGACATATGTGATGGTCGCAACAGAGTCCGTGGGAGCCAGGGTGTGGTGCTGTTCCTCTGGTTGGGACCAAAGCAACAGCACCGCACCCTGGCTCCCAACCAAAGCAACTGTATTAGGATGGGTCCTTAGAGTGCAGTCGTTTCCCAAGGCCAAAGCCTCACACTTTTAAAGAAAAACCCCTGGATCTGTACCAACAATGTAAGAGAGGGTCTCTCTGACGACTTTAATTAAATGTGGCATTAATTTTTACATATTCAGACGAATGAAACTGAAGAAGTTCTTTTGCCCAAGTCCTGCCTGAGCTGTTTTGTCTTTGCAAAGGAATGTTGACCGATAAAATATAACAGCCTAATATCTAGCAACTGCTTTTCCGATGAATAGTTGTTGTTTTTTTAGTTTTATGAGCCTGCACCTGTGACCTGCTGACCAGTCTAAAATACATCTGATGCTTTGCAGATCAAATTTACGTAGATGTAACATGCAGTTCTGGCTTTTAGAAAACAAACTGAGTTTACTCGATGTGATAATCAGAGGGTCAGACTTCAAATGATCAGAAAGAGCCAAGATAATTGCAAATGTTGTATATCTGAATTAAATGTACAGCTTCAAAATGTTCATGGGAAAGTGCTTTGAATGTGCATTCAGAACAGTCATCCACATACCAATGTGTCATATTATAGTTATACATATCTAAATATACTAATTAGATTTTTTCTCCAAATTTTAGATTGAAGTTTTATTTGAGATGGTCAATGTGCAATTTCCTTGACCAATCCCACATTCCACTTTCTTTATGTCTGATCTTCCAAATCCAGCTTTCTAAAAATAAAAACATCATACAAAATCATTGCTATAATATCTGCTTTAAGTAAAAAAAAATCAATCAATGTAAAACATTAACTATGAATGAAATTTCTCAAAAACTGCACCAGTGTGTTGGGAATAATAAAGACCTTATTGGAACGGGGAATTTGTACAAACTCCAACCAACTGAGTAGGAATAACCATACATCAAACTTTATGAACAGGATAAGAGGTCTTTAACTCTCACTTGCCATGTTTACGTGGATACAAGTATTCAGATTAAAAACCTGATCAGAAAAAAAATGCCAATCAACATACCAATGTTGGTACCCACACACCAAACATACCAATCAGAAGATTCTGATCCAATTACCCTCATTTGGATCATAATTTCATTCCAATCGAGAGGTGTCGGTTATGCCGATTGTTGTTCCGATCAGTGTGCATGATCACATATTCTGAATTTTGTACATAAATGATCTGTACTGAGCATGCCTGTTACGTCAGCCATACATCAACAGAATGAAATCCCACACTTTACCGTTTTGACTTGTTTTACTCAAAATTCCATTTGAAAAAAAAAGTTACACCTAGTGGAAAACTTGGTGGAACCATAACAGAACTTATTGGTATGTGACACAAATTCTTTGCTTGAGATTTTTTTTTTTTTTAATGATTAAGGAGGGAGAAATTGAAATGGCTAAGAGGGCAATAAATGCACAAATTTTACTTGCAAATAAAAACAGGAGCATTAACTAATAAAAAGAAAGTGTCTTTTTATCCACATGCTTGCTGAAACTCAACCGTCTGTGTAACTGAGCCTACACTACATTAAATGGCCAGTAAAAAACATCCCATTCCTGCCGGTCATTGCCCATAGCAAGTCAAGTTGAAAATTGCCTCTTTGTGGTCACAAGCCAAGCAACTGGTGCATCCCTAATATTCAGTACTGTCAACTCAAAGGCAATTATCTGCAGTGCCGTACTACTGTGAGACAATTACAGGAACAAGTGCATCCTGAACAATGTCCACTCCTAGTAAAATCATTAAAGTCATCATCTATTGTGGTTTGATGAAATGAAAACCTGCAGAAGGAAATGAAAACAGTTGAGAAACACGGCAACTGTTGATAAAAGCAAAGCAGCTGACCAAACGGGTCAAGGAGGATTGGTGGAGCAGCCGCCCTGTTCAATGCAGCCACTGGACTCTCCTGGTTTTTAACTCAATACTGTACCCAGATCACTCTATTCACTCTTTAAAGACAAACAAAAAAAGGCAAAGTTAAAAACAAGGCTATGAAAAAGATGAGGGGTGTGTGAGGAGGTGGGAGAAGTGGGCCGGGTCATAAGTTAGAGGGCATGAGTCATGCTGCTAGGCCTTACAGACTGTAGAGTTAATAAAGTCTTTCTCAGCAGGAGTGTTTGAAGTTTAGCAAGACCCACCCAGAAACACGCTGAGAAAACTGAGCTTTGCAGCCAAATACGCAGAACTAACGGAGAACTTCAATCCAACACCCAACAGCAAAAACTACAAAGACTTCAGCGTAATTTACAGAGCAAGACATCAAGAGTCCATTTACAAATGGAAGCAGCTAATGCTCGGACACAAATGAAACTGAAAATACCACCAACACTAAAAATATTCCGGGGTGGGGTGTGCTTTTTTCACAGATTTACTGTAACCAGACTCAACTACTGTGTCAGTCTCTTAATGAAAACATAAATCAAAAGTGAAAACAAACCAACTTTCTTTCAAAGGTCTATCAATTTTCCAAACTCTTACTGTAAAATGTTTGGAAAACAAAAGATCATTTTCTGCATTTTTTCATCTCTTCAGTTGCAAACATTTAAAAGGTGTTTCAACTAAAATGCAGAAATATTCAAAAATGACTCTGTATCATACAAACATCTCCTCTACAGGAGCACCGTTAAATAAGGACTACAGACAAACATGAACTCCGTTACTTTCCTGGCAGAGCAGCGTTCATCTCCACCCAGCCAACAACCCCCCCCCCCCTTCATTAACATAACCGTCTCATGATGGAAAGCTTATGAAACTGGCGATATATAACCCTTTCTAGTAATCATATCACATTCATGTTCTTAACGTAATTGTCATAAGAATATCTCAAACATTTTCCATGGACACACAATTAACCATTTCCTATTTTAAAACTTGTACAGCACAGAACTGGAAACTAACACACTGCTGGAGGCCTTCAATCCATCCAGAGATATCAGCACATAGCCAAGATTAGTTGGAAACAGTTAGCTAAACCGGTCATAAAATATTTGCTCAGGGTCATTTGAGGCTAGAAAACAACACAAAACATCTCAAAATTGTGAGCAAGCTCTGAATCAACGATGTTTGAGGCTTTCAAACTTTGAGTTTGTTCCTAAATGCAGAGACATCTAGGAAACTTGAGCCAAAGACTGTGGGTGAAAAACAACATTTTACTGCTGTTGCATGGAGCCAAGAAATAATAAGATTTAATCTAATGAGTTATGAATGACAAACAGCAAACAAATGACAAAGCAGGAAGTTACTCCCATGGCTTTTTCCATGCTGACACCAATTATTAGCAATCAAGGGGACCAGTGAGTGAACATTAACATATTGTTGATAGGCCAAATATCCCCACTGATTTCAAACACAGGATTCAATGAATTTTTGTAAGAGGGACACGGCTTCAGGGGGACTGACCTTAGCAGAGGTTACTGTGAAGCTACACAGCTGTATGATGCAGAAAAATGAACATGACCTCTCAAACAAGCTGCCTTGTTTTCACCTTCATTCAACTCTGAATCAAACATCATCATTACTGCTTTCAGCCCCCTCTATTCCATTTAATCATTTCCCTTTAGCCTCCTAAATTCAACCTCTCTCTCCTTTGCTTTCTCTCCTTGCGTTGCTTCATTGCCACCCATGTATGCCTGGCTGAACAGTGAGAAAGCCTGTCTGGTCAGTGGGCCAGAGCCAGGCTGATGAGCTCTGGCTGAAAGTGCTGTCTTCTGGCCTGATTCAAGTATTGTGCATGGGTGGTCTGCACTCCGAAAGACACCATTAGTCAGTGTAATGATAGGGGGCTCCACAACGGAACCAGATCCAAATATGTATGTGATATGGATTAATTATACAATATATCTTTTGATGCAACTTCGCCTAAAGTGCCCTAGAAAGTTTCCTCAATCCCTTTTCCCCCCTTTCATTTTTGATTGAATCTAAATGTTGGCATCACACCAGCAGCAGGCATGTGACTCGTGTCCAGTCCCGGTGGGAAACCCAATCAGCAGACACAAACACTCGAGATATGAGATAAATCCACATCAATGAGTCAGTCTGAAACATGTCTTATTGACTGCTAGAAGCAATTCCAAACCAGACACACATATGTGCTGTTATTTTAGTGAATATAAGACAAAAATATTACTAAACAAACATGTATTTTAGGTCCTAAACACCTAAATAAAAAAAAAATACAAAAAAAAAAACAACAAAATTGTGTTTGCTGCAGAAGCCAACATTTGGAATTTCATGCATGTGCTATT
>JAOXYM010000009.1:6931695-6943063 GCA_028567055.1 Leptatherina wallacei
GTGTATATATATATATATATATATATATATATATATATATATATATTTCCAGTTTTAATATTAAACTGAGTGAAGCTCTTTACAAAATCTGCATTGTAAATAAGATGGTCAAAGTTTTCATATTAAACTGCATCTGCCAGGTGACAGGCATCTGGTGTTAGTATTACCCTAACATTAACAATCCAGGTCAACTGCTTTATTAAAGCACAGACATATATGACTTAACAAGTGGAAAATTATCAGGGAATATCAACCACATCCTCTCTGTGCAAACCTGAAATCAAGAACTCTAAACTAATTTAGTTAAATAACATAAAACAAAAGAAAAAAGCCAAACCCATCATGCAAAGCAAGTTTAAAGAGGAAGAGTTTACACAAAGTCACTCTTCTCCCCCTCATCTCCATGTGTCACTAACACTTGTGCAAAGAAAGACAGATGATGGGACAGTGCAGCCCGACAGCTGTCCTGACAAATATGAGCAGTCAGTAACAGGTTTCAATGACAACAGTGAAGGAGGCGACCATGCAGTCAGTTCCCAGCCGTCCAGCAGAAACCATTCCTCGCTATAACCCCCCCTCGCTCTGGGCAAACAATAAAGTTATTATGCTTTTTCTCTGAGTCACAGTTAATCCACGCCGTGAGATTTTAACAACAGAGCTTTTTGTTATGGCCGCAGGAACGAAGCAGTGAAAAGTTAGGACGTCCACGTATAACTCTTAACTTGTTTTCCACAAGAAAAAACTAACAAACAGTTCAGATAGAAGCACTAAACAACGTGTGAAACTTGCCGTGTGTACGTGGGAAATACTCACTCTTAACCGCAGGTATTCCTCTAACCAGCAGCAACACACAATCCACCTGATCTCATGTCGGAAACGCAGCTGAGGACGAGGAGGGGAGAAACCCCCCCCCCAACCCTCCAACAAGCTCCCTACGGCTACAAAGTTGTTTCCGGAAAGAAATTAAACCGTCCGCGAGACTTCACACAGCACACTGACACGGATAAAGAGCTGGCGTGACAAAAACACACACCCGAGAAGCGGAGCGGAGCGGTGCCGTAGCTTTGGGCTTGTAAATACAAAGTGTGTCGCATTCCTATGGTTTCAGCAAAGCGCGGCCCAGTATCATGACGTCACCGAGACACACACAGAGAGAGAGAGAGAGAGCGAGAGAGAGAGAGATTAGCACGGGTTAGCACGAGTCAAATACAGGTCATAAATGAAACGCAGGGACACTTTTCCTATCATCTACCTTCCTGTCACATAAACGGAATCCGCACTCGCAGGTGTATGTTTACCTGAGCGGTCACGTGATCCGGCTTCAACTATTAAACTTCCTCTAACCAGCTCAATTTCAAGGCAGCAACTATTTTATTTTAAAATAACAAAAAGTACTTGAGCAGGGTTTATTTTCTGTAGCTTTTTTAAAAAGTAAAACATTTGGTCTCTTTACTGTAGGCCCCCAAATTAGTGTGAAAATGAAAAACACCTAACAACAAAATAAACCAAAACAACAGAAAAGTAGAAAACAACCCCCCCCCCCCTTCACTGACACCCTGACCCAAATTCACAGGATAGTAACTTACTCCATATGCTGTGTTTTCATGATGAAATAATGAGCACAGTTTGATTTCCGTGTTAATCCATTAGGATCCATTAGGTCAGTAAAACATAGATTTAAAGCCCATGGTGATGTCCTCTTACTGCGTGCCCTGCATCAGTCCCAATACAACTGGGACAATCTCTGAACAAGGAAGCGCAACACTTTAATTTCACTTACAGTCATTTAGATTCAGGAGAAAACTATGCAAAAAAGTATTGTTTATCTTCGCTTTGGCCACCTGACCGTACGACTCACTGCTGCACAACAAGCTCTGACTGTATAACTCAAATTAGACTGTTGGTCCGATCAAGACATGCTGCTGTGAAATACCATGTCTGCCTGCTAATGTAAACAGATCCGTCACCAAGCTGAGGAAACACAGATAGTGAGTCAGGGTTAAATGACATGATAGTATCAGAAATGTGAGCAACAATGTTGGCAACATCTGTTTAAATCATATACTTCTTAAATACTGGTAGAAGGGAAAAAATGTATTTTAGTTAGAAGAAAGTGAATTTGAATTGTGTCTCAGTTTAACATAAAAGTTGCTTGATTTAATTAAAAGGAAAAAAAAGCGAGAAAAATAAGATTTAGAGAAATAAAGCGATGAGTGTTGATGTGGTCAGATCTTAATATGATAGAAGTTCCTCGACAAACCAGTCTGAACACTCAATAACGCATCTATTATGTACAATCGAACAAGGTGTCAGCCTCAATAAGGAAAAGACTTGTTGACATTCCTTTGAGGGTAAAAATACAACAGGAACTGGTCCACTCAACATATCAGGGCCAGAGACACACAAACCTGCCAATCCCGAGGCGAAGTTCAAACAAAGCACGCAGTGTTGCAGCCAATAAGGGCCGACTTCCAGAGGCAGGTTGTGGAATGTGGAAAGGTCAATGATAAAGACAGCAGAGAAGGCAGTGTAAGAGTACACAAGGTAGCTTACACATATTTTTACACAAATACACACAGTGAACATGAGATATTTTGACTGAGAAGAGGCGCTTTGCTGGCTGTGCACGTTCCGGCTGATAGAGGAATATTTCCCACAAGGTTACATGAGATTCCTGCAGTACAACTTTAAGGATGAAAAGGACAGTATTAAGTCACCTTACATAAATACAAATACAAATGTTTATGGATCACATTGGAACTAGTTGACGCCTATGGAAAAACTTTAAACAAATTTCTCAATTTAGGGGAGGAAAAAAGGAAACAAGTGGCTAAAATCTGCTCAAAAACAGACATTATTATAATTTCTCACAAAAGTTTGAACTTGATACTTAAACACTAGTGTGTCACCCAATAAATGACAGTAAGAATATAACACTTGGGGTTTAACCTTGTCTTGATGAAGACTATTTTGTAAATATCCTAAAAGAACACCACATTACTTTAAACAAAAACCAGAGGATAGCAGCCAAATGCATGTAGGAATGAGTAAAGTAATGTCTGATGAAGAATTGTGTGAAATTAGAAGTGAACCTGAGCAGTTTTACAGATATTTTAATAGAGGTGTTACACAGGTAAATATCTCAGGAAATCATAAGCTGACATGATATCGACAGCTCTATCAATGGTCAGAGTCAGGAGAATCCAGGGATAGCCCCCACATTCACCTTAGCAACACCATGAGGACCCACAAAGAAGTGAAGCCCAAGATAGTATGTGATAGGAAGAGTAAAGACCTCACTATAAAACCCCCTTCGTCTCCATGGAAACCACCAGGACCTTCATGATTCATAGATGGACATATTAGCAGAGTTTTTTAGAGCTGGAGCAAAACTTTTGACACCAAAACAGCTAAAGTCAGACATGATTTATGATTATGTATTTTTGGGGGTTTTGCTACTCTTTGGCTGCTAGCTCAGAGTTTTTGTCCCACAGTGATGAAGTGGAGAGATTAGCAGAAGCTCTAAAGTGAACAGTGCTGTTCTCATGTTTTGTTTTTTACATTCCTGTATAATAGCTTTGTGTTACAATTTAGTTTCATGTGAAAGGCAATGCTTGGTAGAGTCTTTTAGCTGAGTTTCTACCTGTCATTTTGGTATGCTACATGGTAGGATTGCTACTTCCAAGTGTGTTCACACATGATCTCATGAATAGGACGATGAGAAGTCCATCATGGGAACAGTTTGGATAAAAGAGAACTATATATCTTTTTCTAATTATTCATTGAGGCACTTTTTACACTCTCTCTTGGCACAAGTTCATTTTCTCATGCAGCATAAAAAATTTAAAAAAATTTAAAAAAAGCTTGCTTCCAAAACACAGATGGTGATGGATTTTATAGATGTTCATGCATCACATCACATCACAGTCTGTGGATCACACAGAAACAAAAGAAATCAGGTTGTAGCGCTCATGATCTTTAAAGCTTTAAAACTTTAAAAATAACCTGATATCAAATTCAGATTCCTGTCTGGTGACTAAAAAAATCCTTTGTAATCAACCACTCATTAAAAACTGTTGTGTCATCCACTCAAAAAAAAGAAAAAAAAGCTGCCATTACACGAGGTTATTACCCTGTTACACATCATAGCGTACTGTAAAACATGTGACTCACAGCAGGACCAGTCATCAGCTGCAGCACCATCATTACATAATGATGTCATGTAGGGGAAAACAGAGGCAATGAGCTGATGAGATGATGATGTGCTGAGGAACATCACATCAGTCTCCCCTCTCATTACTGAACCCATTCATCATGTGATGTAAGAATTATAGTCTATGAGACACTGCTGTGATATCCAATAAGTTAAATGGACCCAGCAGAGGTTTAAAAAAAAAGAAAAAAAACTGCAATCAAATCAGCCACATGTTGGTAAATATGATTACAACAACACTACTCTGTTGGACAGGGAGGGAAATGGAGAGGATCGTTTTAAAAAGCAGGATCCTGAGAAATGATCTTGTGCTGTTAACAGACTGAGCTCTGTCCGTGCCGTCCAGATTATTCCAGCTACTGGTGCAAAAACCGTTAACAAAAGTGTTTTTTTCCCACCCCTCGTTCCCCCACCCACCGCAACGCACAGCCATTCACGGGCATTGCAACACCATCCAGAAGTCTCTTTGTTTTGTATTTGTTAAACCTCTATGCAGCCAGGAACATGCAGGCCCAAGCACGATTTTTAAGTTAAATTAAAATCACACACACAAGAACAAAACTCCTTTCTTTGTTCATACGCATCAAAAAGGCATGATGGGCCACTTTCTTTCAACACATTTAATCATATGGTCTACAAAAACTATGAAAATGTCAAAGGGTTATTTTTTCTGGCCAGCAGTCCTTAATTAAAAGATATGACTTAATTCACTGATGTATCGATGAGGCCGAAGAGGCACAACTGTGGCCGAGAGAGTTAATGCCATGTAACAGGGATTATTTACAATAAAATCGAAGTTTGAAGCCGTCAGGTGGTTTTTATTTTGTCCATCGGTATTTGAGGCTGACAAAAAAACAGGGTTTGGTTAAGTTTTGCAAAAAGCTTCAAACACCACTCAAGTTTTAGAAAGTTTTTTTAATGGTATCTTGGCCTTAACTGTTTAAATAAAATATCTGAAATTCTCACAACTGGATCCCATTCTTTAACTGCACATGATGCTGGCCTGAAACTGGGCGGCTGAAACTACATGTCAGAAATGAGCTTGTTATTGTTATGATATGTAACATCCATTTTTATTCATATGGTGTTCTTCCTCTGTTCCTGAGCACCTACAGGGCTGTGTTGATGTTGGCTGCCGCGGTCATTCCAGAGAGGATTTTTCTTTTTCCTTGAAGGTAATAAGCCTGGGCTTCTCTGCTTGGTACATGGAGAATCATAACACAGTCTGATATGTCTTGTTTTTTATCCTTCCCTATACCTCCTCTTCCCCACCCAGGCCTTACTTAATCCAGCTTATTTTGATCCTCAACACTGTTTTAACATGTTTTAAATGTGGTGTGCTACAGGATTTTGAAAAGGTAACAGGTTTTTATTAATGTTGTTTCTGATTGAGACAATCAAGCTCAATGTGAAGATTTATCCCAGGAAAAAATTGAATGAAAAGTTTATTTACACCAGATTCTTCATGCTGTCTTTTCAGAAAAAACATTTTGGTGATTTATGATACAAGTCTGGATTTTTCAATCGCAGTGTTTTCCCTACAGGCTTGTTTTTGTTGTCTGTTAGCTGCCTGCTGAATCCAGCTCACTGTTAGCTCCATACCTTCATTTCTCTGTAGTCCCAACAAACACTCACCCCTACCTGAACAAAAAACATGGTCATCTCTCGTTTCCCTCCATCTTCTTGCTGAACTCCATTTTTCTGTGACACACAGATCCCCCCCACTTTCTTTTTTTTCTTTTTCTGTGAAACCTGATAGCAAGAGAAAGATGAAACTTTTAATGTTTCCATGCTTGTTCATCCACCACAGCATACAGTCAGCCAGAAGGACACAAAGAGGACAACAAGAGGAAATATTTAATATAAAATTTAGATATAAGTTAACTAAATAAATGAATGAATCATTTACTTGATATAAAGTCAAAAGTTATTATAAAAAGCCCTTCACACAGTCAGAGAGACTGAAGAGATGAGGCAAAATGACTTGCCGTAAGACAGCAGTGTTGCAGCATTTACTGACGCACTTGACCCCAGTTAGGTTTAAGTTTGATTGGGTTTCATTAAAAGCTCATATAGCAAGATCCGTGGTGGCCACAACTTTTGTTTCCCTGATTTTTGATAGTAAACCTTTTTTTCTCATGTATCTCCCAAAACACAAAATAAAAATGTATTTAATCTGTTAAAGTCATAATCTTAACACACCACATTTTCCTTGTTTTTAGTCTCTACCTGTCATCTTTGCGTACTGATGTGAAAGCTGTTTGGAGATCATTGAAGAAGCCTGAACAGCAGCTGTGTTTGGCTCTCTACATGAGGGACTCTGGGGTCAGCTGGCATCAAAGTAATGACAACATCCCCCCCTGCCATCAGTTCTGCCCCCTGCTGGACAAATCTGTCAACAGTAACCTACACGTCCATGTTGTTTTCACCTTCGTGGTTCCACTTTCCAGCTGCGATCCAGCATAAACACCCTTCCTCCAAACTTGGGTTTACTAGGTGGGCTGACATCACAATTAAATCTCAAAGTCTACACAAAATTTCTGTCCTTTCAAGGTGTTGCAGCTGTTCACTTATCTGCACATATTGTATCATTTACAGCAGCTACGGCTGATAAAACCTCCTGAAAAGGCATCATTTCACTTATGAACTTGAGAATGGACGTCTAAAACTTTCAGGGGTCTCTAGATTTATCACTTTTAAATGGATGTGGCTGTTATTTGATGCATTAATGACATAACCCATTAAAGGCCAAAAACAATAATGAGAGAAACATAAACCACAACAACTGGATTTTACCCCCAATATACTGGAGATTGTTGTCTGAGCTGTAGCCTGAGCAAGTAGCCCGACATAACCCCTGACTAAACAAGTAGAACCAATGTCTTGTTAGACTTGGACCTTACGTTTTCAGCCTTGAATCGCCCTTTCTCTTTCCAGAGCCAAGTTAATTTTGCATTTTGTTGAGAAACTTGGTCGCTAGTGTCTTACATTTAGCAGCAAAACAAAACACAACACAACAGCACTCTTCTGAGCACATTTTGGATTTAGGACAACTGAAAAAGGAAATCTCAACAAGTTGTAGGAGGCAATTTGTTGTACTGAAAGCAAAAAAGAAAAAGAAAAAAAGAAGAAGGTGGAAATCTATCTATAATATTAATCAAAAACTACAAGTGAGATAAAATTAACAGTTTAATTAGTAGGCATAATTGTGTGCACGACAAACATGTCAACAAAAAAAGCACCATAATGCTATGTAATCATCTGCAGTATAAATAATGTGTTTTTTTTAAGATCAAATCTAAAACAATATTATGCTATTCTATAAGAGCAACTTGTCCTGATTCCCTCCCAACTCTTCCAGTCCTTGTTTTTGTCTTTGCAAAATGTGATGTAGACATTGTTGCTTAGGTATGGTGTATAATAAGAGAACAGTGACCCCCTCCTTGCAGCTCTGGCATCCCAGGAATGTGCAGTGTGCCCAGCACCAATCGCACAACCTTCCAAACAAAATCTCTCTTTCCTCCTTGGTGCCTTCATGGAAACCTCGGGGACAACACTGTATATCACGATCTTGTGTGTTCAAGAGGAAAAACAAGAAAGAAATTATGGAGAAATGATGAGGGCAGCGACCTGGAGTCAATAAGACCAGGGGATTTAATCAAAGTTCAGACAGACAATATCCTCTTTGCTGCTTCAGCCTCCATAGACAGTACAATGCTCCGCGCGCGACCTCAGTCCTGTTACACAGGTGAAAACGGAAGTTTGACATGATCGTCACAAGGACACGATTAAACTTCGTAATAAAGTTAAGATCTCGACCAAAATCAACTTTTACCAGAACTAGTCTGTAGCCTGCATTAATCCATCCAACGAGCTCAAGAGGGTCTTAGCAAAAACACATCCTTCACGTAAAACTAGCGTTGTTGTGTGTACACAGCTTTTAGTTGTTTGGGTTACTTTCGCGAGTGAATTATCGCCCTTTAACTTGGCCAGTCATCAAAAACAAATACTTGACTCTTGGGAATAATGAATTCTTTTCATAACACACAGAGACACGGGACTGATCTGGTCCCCTCAGACCCAGGCTGTTCAGAAGTGAAAAAAAGCTAACGTTAGCCGCTGTTAGCGACTCTGCGCGAGCAAAGCCGCGCTACCAGCTAACGCACAACGCGCTTTAAGTACACTTATCAGAGCTGAATGTGTTTACTTACCCAAGAAGTTCCGGAAAAACTTTTCCTGCTGCCTCCGCGGGATGTTGTTAAACTTCCCTGCGCTTAGTAAAGCGTGAGCGGGCTAACTTTGGGCAAACTGTATGACATTAGCCGAAGTATTACTTTCCCGGCGCCATGTTGAACAGGGAACAGAGTACATCCGGGAAACTGCCGCAGAAAACCATGGCAACGGATCAGCGACGGCTGGGAGAGTCTCATGGCCGCTTCGGTTTTCATGCGATTCCTTTAAATTTGTTTTTTAATTTTTTAATCTATTTAGTCGAAAAGCCTATTGGAAGGTTTATTATTATTATCAAATTGATTAAAACATTAATACATTTTCAAAGAGACAACTTTTTCAGGAAGTTGGTGGTCTATAGTGTCATCAGAGGTTTCAGTGTCCTTTATGAGCTTATTTATAATGGTTATAATAGAAAAGTATGACTGAAAACGCATAACTTATTAATTATTATGATTTTTTTATCTAATAATAAATTTAGATAATCCTCAACTGGAAGTTAACATAATTCTTCTTGCCTCATAACACAGCTTTAAGGAACAAAGGAGACTAATCAGGAATACATGTTCTGTTCATTTCCCCTTTGATAGATATAAACTTAACTGCTCAGTGAGAGAATGAAATGATCACAATTATCCATGATCACAATTATCCAATTTCCAATTCTAAATTGAGTATAAATGATTAGTATTTTTCCTTTCATTCATTATTTTATCTTCAGTGATATTTTGTCTTGTGACCTGCAAGGAAATAGGAACAACCCAACATGTTCTACAAGAATACAAGTGTTGTCTCACCTGGTCCAACTTAGGAGAAAGTTGTTAAAAAACAAAACAAAAAACAACAACCTTAAAATAATAATAAACATAAATCAAATTAGTCTTACACACCATTGTACATTTATACTCATATACACCCATAAATACACATTCACATACACAGAGTTATGTATGTAATGAATATTAAATATAATTAACATTTTATTGTATGCATTATATTTTTATCTATATGAACATTTCCCCCCTTTTTTCATACTTTATTCATTTGACATATTTATACAAACATTAAAATCACGAAACATTTAACCCCAGGTATCTGGAACTGGAAAATACAATATTTCCCATTATGATCAGAGTATGTTTTCAAGCTCTAAAAGTTATTTTAAATGTACATACGTGTACATTTCCACATGTGTGTGTAATCCTGACCACCTGAACTGACTCAGCTCATAATAAAAACTGAAGTCAGATTTGTTAAGATAAGATATAAAAGATACAACCAGTTATCCCTCTTTTATCATTTTCTCACACACCCCCTGGAGTGTCTTCAAGAACCCCAAGAGGTACACGTACCCCCATTTGAGAAACACTGATTTATTTCAACCCTTTGCTTCAAATATGTTTTATTGGTGTTTAAGTAAAACTGAGTGAATCGGTAGTGTCCCAGCTGAAGTAAAGGCAGGATGGTCACTGATTCATCAGAGACAGCAAAGGGACAGATGATGAACGAACAGGCTGCCATTCCACTCATTTCCTGCCTTTCCTGTTCGACAGAGGAGTGCCGAACAGGAAGGACCGCAGCCTCTGAGAACAGATATTTGGGTTTAGTCTGACTGCTGGGTGTAAGCTGAGCAGACGTGGAGCTGAGCTGGTTGACCATTGTGTCCTCACTTGTCTGGTATTGTTTTGTGTCAACACAGGGATGGGCGGGCTCACCTAAGTTCATCCTGCAGGTACTGACAGCAAAGAGGAGGTGGAGGTAGAGGAAAGGTGACTGTACAGAATGGATGGAGAAACTATAAGGGAGAATAAGACGAGAAGTTGAGCTCGATGAATCAGAGCAGTTGTATTTGGTATAAAGTCTGTAGAAAGATGACATTTAAGAGCTGTGAAGCAGGACAGGGGCTGCGTGGAGATGTGCTGGTTGCCTCACAGCAAGGTTTGAATGTCCCACAGTCCAAAAACATGAACATCAGGTTCATACGTGATCCTAAATGGACCCTCTCTGATTCTCTGTCTGTGTGTTGTACACCACCACCTGTTGCCTTCTCCCCCCTGACCCCCCCACCCCACCCCACCCCCCCACCCATGATCCTAAATAGGATTAAGCAGGAAAATAGTCTAATAAAGAAGGATTTCTTCAGCTTTTAAAAGATTTAATTTCAACTCGATCTAGCCCTTAGGAGGTAATTAAAGTGTTTTTGAAGCTGTATTTCACACAGAATTCTTGACTTATTCTTTTTCATTAAGCCACAGACAAAAAAAAAGATGAAAGCCATCCCCTCTTAAAGTAAAGCCGTTAACTGACTTCTGTAAATCTTCTGTTTAGAAATGTTAATGATTTGTCCAACACAGAGTCTCTGGTTCAGGAGTCTGAGCGGACAGGATGCTGCACATGGCTGGTTTTCATGTCTTCTGATTAATCTTAATTTGTGGGAATTGTGGTTTCTAACAGCTAAACAATAATCATGAAATGTGACATAATTGTTGGTGTATCACATACTTACAGGACTGGTTGTGGAAAGATGCAAAACACTTTTGTCACTTATATTTTCATTAATTCATGATAATAAAGCTACAAAAATTGTACAAAGTCGAGTCAGTTTTCAGTATAATTTTTTTTCTGATGCTAATGCTTATAATTTTAATAAATTATGCAATTTGACGTGTTAGAAATATTTTTCTGTTCCTATTTTCTCTCTGCAGTTTCATTTGTGCAACACTGACACCTTGTGGTCAAACCTACATACTGCACCCTACAGCCCTCCTTGTGTTCAGAGGCTCTTCATCTGGTTCATGGCAGGAGAAAAATGAACACTTTGAGCTTTACAGTAAAATCAAATTGGCCTCATAAAGATTTGAAAGGCTAATAAAAATTTCCAAACCATTTCAAGTCAATTATTCTTGTGTCAGAAAGATTATTCAC
>JAOXYM010000009.1:6975537-6990001 GCA_028567055.1 Leptatherina wallacei
TCCCCCTCCTCCTCCCCCTCCTCCTCCTCCTCCTCCTCCTCCTCCTCCACCTCCTCCTCCTCCTCCTCCTCCTCCTCCTCCTCCTCCTCTCTGACCACCTCGACCCAAACGTCCAGAGCCCGTCCTCCTGGGGGGGCTGTGGACGTCGCTCGGCCCCCTGGGACCGTCGCTTTCCTCTGACGTTTTCCGGCCACGAGGCGTTCCAGGTTTCCAGTCATTGACGACTCTCTTCTCCTGGAAGAAATAATTTTATAGATCAAATTTCATCACTATTAAATAGTAACTCAAAGACTGGATTCACGGCTCTGCTGGAGCTTCGTTGTCTGTCCCACTCAGGCTTAAAGACAGACACCATCCTACATCAGGAGTTTTGTTTGGATGTTAATGAAGTGAAGTTAACATTAACCAAGCAATCAATAAGCGAAAAAAGACTAAACATTGGCTGGATTCTGCTGAAGTGGAGGTCTCCAATCAGTTAGACTGGCTAAATCCCTGTAAACCTGGTTCACAGGGCCGATTCTGGACAGTCTGGACACCCATCATAACATCACCTGTGGACTGCAGGTCAGGTGACGTTATGATGCCTCTAGTGTAGAGAGGTCTGGAGCTGAATCCAGGTTATTCTTCCTTTCTCTAACATGTAGAAATTGTGTGTTATCGTCACCGTTTTCTTAAGTATTTTTGATTTTACACTTCTTTTTATTCTGTATCTATTTATTGCAACTCCATTTTATTTATTTAGCTTTCTGCCTTTTTCCCCCCACGTGATCATTGTTTTTTTTTACCCCTTTGTTAATTTGAATATGAAAAAAATAAAAATAAAAAACACACACACACACGTGTGTATATATATATATATATATATATATATATATATATATATATATATATTCGCCGTATTTCTGAATTTAACCTGTGTATTTAAAATTCAAACAGGCTTGATCTCCAAACTCTGCAGCCATTTAAAATACAAAAGACCACTGAGGGCTATGGATTATGCAAATCCACAACACGACGAGCAAAGAGCGAGGCTGACAGCTGATGAAACGGAGGAAAGCAACGGAGGAGATCAAGAGCTCTTGGAGCACATTGATCGGTAATGTGCTAAGAATTACAAAAGGCCACGTTGAAAAAAGGACCAAAACGGCTCCTTAAAGTGTGAGTCAGTCTATAAATAAATGTGTATCTGAGTGGAGCAGAGGACACTCTGGTTCTGTGGGTCGTTTCTGAGTTAATCTGAAGCTCAGCAGGAGCTTCAACTTTGGACCTGATGGTCAGAAACAGCTTTAATCACACATATGGCTCTAATATCAAACTGTGTGTGTGGTGTTTTTTTTTTTTTAAATCAAAAAATGTCATAATTTGGTCTGGTGATGATGACCCTGCAGAACTCAACTCCTCTGTTTCACATCCGGCTGCACCAGCGGCTCCTCTGCAGCATCATGGATCATTTAGCCGTGAACGAGACGGCAACCTTCCGATGCTCTGGTGTCGTTTCCCTGCTGCTCTGAGGGCTTAATCTAATCACTCATCCACTGTTTGACACAATGATATGTGAAACCTTGAGTCTGTTTCATAAATTCAACATTTTTTGTTTCATATTCAGTTGTATTCAAACTTTCCTGACAGGTTTTTCCATTTTGACCTGGATTCTCTGTAAAAGCTGCACACCTTCCCTCTGATTTAAAGGGAAACTCTCAGGAAATTTAAAGCCATATTTCACACATGCACCTCAACTTACTTAAGACATGTTGTGGGAGGTGACTCCTTGAGATTTTCCAGCCATCACTGCTGGAACTGGTGCAGAAAATAAGTGGGTATGCCAGTGTGTGAACACTACAGGTAATCCATTAGAGCAACGTGTGCCTGTAACTGCTGCTTTCCACTCATTATTTTGTCATCACAAATAAATGTGGTATTGATCAACGCAAAATTGTTCACAAAAGAGCCTCATATATATATAATTCTCTGCAAGATCCGAACAAAAACACCTGATTTCCACCACCAATGTTCTGCACCCTGTCCTGTGGGCTCTAACCAGACACTGTTGCAGAATGTTTCCAGCAGGGAATCTCTCACTGTCAAATGCATGTGTAAAGATCAAATACAGAGAAGATTCAGACTCAATTCTCCAGAGATTTTCCAGTGTTGAAAAGGGAAACCATCTTGACTCCTGCAGCTGAAACGGTCTACGTGTCCAGCATGAGTTCACGGAGCGCCGGTCCTCTGTTATACATCCTCTTTGAAGACCTCGTAGCAGAAGGAAGTGAAGTGAATACTGAGCATCTAGAGCTGGATAAACAGATGATAAATATGGTTCTCTGGGACATTTGGAAAATTTAATATGTTCATGTTTACAACATCATGTTAGTAGAGCAGGTCCAATTACCTCAGCTCTGTTTTAAGACAATAACCAAGTCCTTGTTTACCAAATCAAATCTTTATGCAGCAGAAGCAGAACTGCACGGATGGCTGAACACACTCAATACCAAGCAGATGAAAACTCATCAGACATTTTGGGATATTCACCCTGGTGTCATCGTCTAATTATAAAAAGGTAGCAGCTGGATTGTTTTCCTGCACCAGATGTGACTCATATTATGAGTAAACTGAATTTACTGGATTTCTGGAGGAGTGAAAACAAGTTTTGATTTCCATGTATTTAACTCTCGATTTCAAAGTAAACAAAACAAACCCTCGTTAGGAGGTGGAATAATCGGTAGAGCAATAAAACAGAGTAATGAATGCAGTGGCAAGAGATTCAGTGAATAGATGATGTTGCAAAGAAAGCGTGAATAACAAATGCCAGTACTTCCCTAAGAGCTCTTGGTTATAAATAGTTTGTCTGAATGTCCACTGAGCTCTCAGTCACCGGGCTCTCCATCATGTTAATTTATTCACAGCTTGTTTTTCTATATTTGAGGTTTAAATGACGCTCTTTCCTCCCTCAGAGTAAACTCTAGAGACCGCTGAGCGAAAAATCCAGAAATATTCAAACCAGCCCATCTGCCACCAACAACCATGCTGCAGTCAACGTGAGTGAGAGCACAGTTTCCCTCATTCTGACCATGTATGACGCCGTCCATATAACATAACCGTCTGATTGGATGATCAGCCAAAAACAATGTGATTTAATCCCCTTCCACAGCCTGCAGTAGCTTGTTTATCATCAGTGAGCTGAGGGATGCACACACTCATACATAGAACTTGAGTTACAGCCAGTAACGTCCACTTCTTCCCCTGGTTTCTGAAAAGCACGGCTTTAAGAGAAAGACATTTTACATTCTTCATCCGACTCCCAGAGTTCAGCCTACACAGCCGCTGGGCAGAATAATTAAATGCATCAATCACATCTCATCAACAGGTTGATGCTGTCAGTCTTCCTGCCGCAGGCTACGCTTGCTGCTGCTGGGTAAAGACTCTTGATGATAGTGGGTTGTTTTTTATAAAGTCTATATGTGGACTATGTCAGGTAGGGGTGGGAGAAAAAAGTTAATTCACATAAATATCGCAAGTTTTTTGTTGCGCAATTTTTAAAATTGACTTAAAATTTTTGTTTTTTTAGTTGTCTAGTCAGGCATCATACCAGCAGCTCTTATGTCAGGATATATTAGTCTAATCTTTTATGATATTTTCTCCAGTTGTGGCTGATATTTCCTTGTAAATCTCGCAAACCTGCTGCAACGAGGGAAAGCCATAATTCAGAAATTGGAATAATTAAACCAAGTATAAACTACTGTTGACACAATCCCCATCACTGCTGCTTAAAACAGATAAAAGTATCCAATTCTGTAATTTTAGAAGAAGACTTTAAGGATGCATTCACACCTCCATCTACAACATATGAAGACCAGATGAAGAGGTTCTTATAACCAATAAGATAACAATCACGTCTTACTCCTGCTGGTTTAGAAAGGTCGACTGTGACACTGAAGTTTTCCTTCTCGGTCTTCCGCCGGTCTGTCTCTGGCTCGTGGGGGCGGGGCTTACGAGGCGTCGTCACAGCGATGCCCTCCTGCTCAGCTTTCTTCTTGTCTTCCTCTATTTCCTGTAAGGACCGAGTCACAGAATACGATCAAAGCAGTGTCCCAAATCAATAAAGAAATCTACAGTGTGTTGTGTTCGTACAAGTGGGACATATTGAGTATTAATCAGAATCAGTGAGTAAAACGAATGAATACAGCGTTCTGTTGATGGTTTTGGTTTGTGCACAAAGGAAATGAAAGAGCTACTCATGGCTGCAAATTTATTTATTTTTTTTCAAAATCTGGCAGTATTAGAGAGCCCAGTTAAATTTGGGAAGTCACCATGGTATAGCAACCTGAAGGTAAAACTACAAACTAAGCCCAGCAGCCTCTACCTCTATGAAGGTGATGACGGGGAAGAGACAGGACCAGTACCTTCAGACAACCTGTGAACAATCTGTTCTTAAGCAGGTTCAAAGGATAGTAACCAACCTTAATAATAATAATAATAATAATAATAATAATAATAATAATAATAATGGATTAGATTTATATGGCGCTTTTCTAGACACTCAAAGACGCTTTACATTGAATCCCATTATTCATTCATACTTGGTGATGGTAGCTACATGTGTAGCCAGAGCTGCCCTGGGGGGGCAGACTGACAGAAACATGGCTGCCAATGTGCGCCAACGGCCTTTCTGACCACCACCGAACATTCATACGCATTCATGCACCAGTGGTGTCAACACTGGAGGTAAGGTAGGTGGAGTGTCTTGCCCAAGGACACAACGACAGTTGACTGGGGGGGAGCAGGATTCGAACCTGCTCTGCCACCTGAGCCACTGCCGACCTTCTGACAACCAGCAGATAGTCGAGTCCCCCGCTGTAAACTCAACCGCTATAAAAACTCATTTGTGCAACTTCAATAATACCTTTTTTTTTCTTTCTTTCTTTTTTCTAACTTGTCTTGTCCAGCATTGTAGCAAGCAGAATGATGGGCTAGCTGCAGTGTTGTGCCGAGCAAATTTACTTTGCCAAGGCTTTATAGGTATAAAACTCCTCTTGATAATCTGAATTCTTTTTTCTTTTTATTTACTTTTGCTTGTTTATTACTAAATTTACACAATATTGCTGGACTCAACCAGAGGGGACAGAAAGAGGATGTAAAGAGAATAGAAAAGAACAGGAAAATAGAAAAAATGATATAAAACAAAATAAAATGAATAAATAAATAAAAGAAAGGAATAAAGAGAAAAAAAAGAAACACCATATGGAAACAATGTAATCCTACCAGAATCTGGACAACCTACTACAGTTGTATAGACACGAGACAGAATATCTCACGCTCCCCGCAGGAAGGCAAACAACTGTCAGGAGCACCAATGAGAGACAAACCATGTATGAATGTGAGTAGTGTGTTGTTCGCAATTAAAATTGAGGGGCAGTAACCACAACGTGCTGGAGGTGTACCCTGCATACTCCGCCCCCCGCAAGGTGTCTGTTTGCTGTAAATGTTCTTTGTGTTTTGATGACTAATAATATCTTTAAATAACACTGCATGAGGCTGGAGAGATTGTGTAATAGCTTTGTGGTATTTGATCACTTTATTATCATTAATTTATGGTTTGGTTTGTTGTCTTTTTTGCAATTTGGGGATGTGTGCAATAGGTGTAAGGGGTAGGACTATGTGAATTAAATGTGTATAGACCAGGGATGGGCAAAGCTGGTCCTGCAGGTTTTGGATGTTTCCACCTGGCACGCCTGAAACTGAATAATGGGTCGTATTCTTTGGCAGAACTTGACAACAAGCTGTTGAGGAGAGACAACAGGTGTGTTTGAGCAGAGAGACATCGAAAACCTGAAGGACAATAGGACTCAGGAAGTTGCCCGGAGTTGCCCATGCGTAGATGACTCAATGCTTACTTTAAGTGCATCTCTTTATGTTATATTGATGTAGATAATGTGTTGAGGTATCTGTGACGCCATTAATGCCGTAAAGGGACAATATAATTATATTGCATCGTATCGTAGAACACACATAAGTACATGTTTGTGCACACAGACAGCTCTAATCATTGGGCTACAGTTTGATGCCACTGGTGAAACACTGATAATAAAAAAAAAGATAATAAAAAGACCCCAAAGTCATTCTCATTGCTTGATGTCTCCACTTTATGAAGTATTGAGTTTTCAGAATGGACATATTAAGGAAACACACTAGAGTCAGGGTCCAAGCTTTCTGTAGGTAGCCTTTTGCTAAGGTTACAGATTTATAAATAACAAGACATAAAAAATGCAAACCTGTGTAAAAGCTTTTGGTCTTAATTTTGAGTAAAATAAACTAATTTCACCTGGAGCGTGTACTAACTGTCAGGATTGGGGCTCAGCTGGCTACCTTATGGCTTAAATCTGGGTTTCAGGGTAATAACAGTTATTTATTTCTCATAGTTTTACACTGTAAGGGTAACTTGTGTTGGAAATTGAATCTGATCTGACAAAGGTTATATTTGTTATAAGCACACATCAAAACTCTACTTCTCAATCAGTCTCTACGAAAACAGGAAAAAGAAATAAATCCCTTGTGGTTCGTTAGAGGGTCTTTACCCTCAGACAATTTTTGGTGTCGGTCCCCCCCCCCCAGTAAGCTGGGTTGAAGCAAATTTAAGTAGAGAAGTGTAGTGTGTGTTTGTCTTTAAAATCTCAGATCTCCATACCTGGTACCTCTTGACCAGAGCTTCATTCTTCTTTCTCAAAGCTTCGATTCGTTTGTCCAACTCTGCATCCTTCTCCTCCTTGGTCTTAAGATCCACCGCTGAAGACTGAAACAGAGAGGAGGAGAGCAATGAAACGAGGTCAGTCTGTCCCAAATGAGGCACTAGGAGGATACTCAGAACTTTGGTTTATGTTTGATGGGCAACAGAAACACGCCTCTCCAGACACACACTTAGCTGAGATGCAAAACATTCTCATGTTTTTCTTTTTATACAAACTTTGCAAGTTGATACAGCTGAGTTTCAGTATTTAACTAAATTTCTTCTTGCCATTATTCTTACTCACCATAGCTGCCTTTGGCTTGTCTTCAAACACAGTTGGGTGACTGCTTGTTCCTCCTGTAATGGGATGGGAAAAGGAGGTCATGCTGCAGAGCAACCATAGCAACCTCTCTCTCTCTCTGGTAATAATTAGTTGACTTGATGTTTCACTATAATCCTGTAGTTAATTTGCACAACAATTTTTATTTCAAACACAATCTCCCTTCATGAAAGATTAGATGATTCATAAAAGGGACAGAATTGATTTTTGTAATATAATTTCAAATCTTTCTCCTTCATAAAAAAAAATGCAGACATTTTTTTTTGTTTATTGCTGAATCAAAACACGACTATAACTGATCCCTACATGTATTCATCAAATATACTACGTAGCAAAGGGGGGAAATAAACAACATTGGCTAAAGCATGCTTAATATTACTTTTCTTATCATTATCTAAATAAAAACCATAGATTGGTTTGGATGGTTGAACAAAAATCTCTTTCATATGATTTCACTACTTAACCTATAAATTAATGATTAACTACGATCAAATAGCTGCCAGGGGAAAGAAATGTGTGAAGAATTTAGTTGATGAAAAGGGAATTTACAGCCAGGTGTGTGAATGTTGAACATAACAACCCAAATGAATAAATCCTTCATGCGTTCCCAAAGCTTCTGTTAAGCGTCTTAGTGCTGCACACATGATGCCAACATGCTACCTGGGCAGCAGCAGCAGCTACACACAGACGGTGCAGAGCATAAAGCCACAATATATCATCTGTATTCTTATTAAAACTCTCACAATGAATCATTTGTTTCACTCTTGTCTGCTGGGAAGTAATGCAAGCACACTGAGCCATGTCTTAGCTGATACAAAGCGCCGAACCCTCCTCGCGAAGCTAATATACAACACCACCAAAACGGACCGAATGTAACCTAAACGAGGCAAACATTTACATGTCTTACTGTCACGTTGTGTTAATATTACCTTTTTTCAGAGGAAATTGAAAAGACTGTAAGAAACAGTGTTTGCACTCGTTGCTTTTTGCCAATTCCTGCTCCTCAAAGTGTCCTCATTATTGGACTTCCTGTTAGCTGCTGCTAACTTCCTGCCAAATAAAGAGCCTCGCGGTAGATTTAAAGAGACAGTGCCGGTTTGGTGGAGCCGGTGTATTACAAAGAGGTTTTGTCAAATGTAAAAACAGAAATGTATTCGTTAACACTGGGTTAACAGGTCCAGTAAATAAATGTTAGACATTATAATCGAAATTAAAAGTATGTTAAGTGTTGATGTAATTTCAGAATTGTCCACTAGAGGGTGCTAGAGGATGCAGAACCAGTCATTATGCAGAAATTGACTTGATTAGGTCAGAAACTGTTAAAGGCAAACACACAAATATATAATTTAGTATATATATATATATATATGGAGTACTATGCAAAAGTATTGAGCTACCCCCAATTTATATAATTCCACATCAAACAGAAAATAGGTGCAGCGTTTTAAAATGTGCAAACATAAATATATATATATATATATTTATTATATATATATATATATATTGATAGAACTTTTTAAGTAATAATAATTACTAATTAAAGAGCTGCTGTCGATGATGATAATGCAATAATAACAACAAGAAAAATAAACTTTATTCATGTAGCTCTTTTCTAATCAATGCTACAAATGGCTTCATAGCAGCAGAGAATTAAAACAAGTCAAAGAACTTGAGAAAACAACAACAACATGAAAACAATTAATTCTAGGGCAGAATTCCCTTCAATAAATTTATAAATGTGATAAAGGTAAAAATAACAATATTAGCAGCAATCATAACAACAATAACAAGGTATTATCTGGCACCCTTCCTAACACAGTTGGAAAATGATAACTCAGAAAAGAAGGGGGGGAGCAGTCAGATTAGCAGCAATAGAATATATAACATATTCAGCAAAAAATACCTTTGACCCTCTGAAAAAGGAGCATTTTAAGGAGGGATTTAGAGATATCTAGAGATGTTGTATGTCTGGCGTGCATGGGCAAAAAGTTCTACAAGGTGGGGGACTCGACACAATCTCTGTCAAAAACTGTGATCCGGGGTTAGTTAGAAGGACACTACCTGTGGATCTCAGTGGTCTGGTGGGAAAGATGGGCTGATATGGTTGGTTGTTCGATCACATAACAACCAAAACAGTGGAAACAGAAAATTTTGACTTGCAACCCTCCTTGTACAGCAAGGGAATCTTTATGACTGTTTTCAAGATTTTGATTTAAATCAGTCTAATGTAGATAATAATGCATTAAACTAATCAAAGAATTTATACTTTTACAGGTGTAAAATACACCTCTTCTCTCCTTTCCCTCATTTTGTCCCTCTCTCACGCACACAGACTAAACAACAGTGTGGCCCAGTTTCAGTGGACACCATCAAAACAAACAGCAGCGCCGTTGTTAAGCAAACCTCTGAGTCATGACCAGGCAGGATTTACTAATCACTCGATAAGATCTTGCAACCAGATCCAGTGTATCTATGCTGTCACATCATTAGAAGAAACACAGAAGAGACCTGCTGCCAAAGTGAAGGTAGAGACAGGTGGAGCGAGGAGGGAGGACATGCCAGACACCAGCCTCGATTACACTGATAAGACAGGTCTGATGTCTCAAAGGGACGCAGTGTAACCTCTGATTATAACACGAGGCAATTCAATACAACTTCACGTATTACAACCGAAACTAACAGGACTAAATATGCAGAGCAGAATGCTGTGAAGCAGAGCATGATGTTATGTAATCCATTACCTGAGGCGACGTCACGTGTTTGGCTCGTCACAATAAGAAAATCACAAACCTCACTCACATGAGATACAGTGTAATATAAAGTTATTTTTTACATGATGGAAGTAGGTGCAGAAGTTTAAAGTGCAGGTTGGGGTGTTAGAAATGTTATAGTTCTCAGGAGAGATGAGTCTTTAGGAGAAGGCAGGTGGGGATGCCTCTGGTCTGACTGCATTGGGTTGGTTATTCCACCATTATGGAACCATAACTAAGAACATGTCAGACTGAGACTGGCTTGTGTGAAGGAATGGCTTTACAAAGTGGAATGAAGTGGGTGTAAAACTGTACAAGAGTGTTTAAAGTTGTGTGAGTTAAGCCACTGAGCTTAATTAAGGAGTGCGTTTCCTTTTAGACTGACCGAACACGGAGCACACCTCCATGTTGTGCAGCATCTGTAAGGATGTTACTGTGCAGGCTCAGAGACCTTCAAGAAGATCATCGCAGTAAATGAGATAGTACAAAGATCCGGGCGGAATGACAAGATTTGACTTGATATTTCTTGTAAAACTCAAACAATTTATTATTCAGTACTTAAGTACATTAAGCTCCGTATAGACTCACATTTTCTAGAAAGGAAACCAAATTGCCACAGGTAGTAACAGTGTATACATACTTTGTTACTGTACTGAAGTAAAGTTTTCATATGTCTGCACTTGACTTGAGCATTGAGAAGAATTAGTGGATTGCAGCATGGATGAAAGTAAAGCCGACAACTCTGCAGAGAAGATTCAGCTAATTATCCTCCGTCCATGGCCTGGTCTGTGTGAACTGCGTCAGCAAATGAAGCCAGAGAGGTTTTCATCAAAATACATCATGACTTGAGGTGAAGTTAGCTTAAGCTGCTTTTTACTTTAATATTTAGAATAAATTTAGGAGCCTGTTGTTTTTTTTTTTTTTACTTGAGCAAATAAGTTGAATCAACACTTCTACTTTAATCAGATTCTCTCTTTTTCTTTTCTTTTTTCAGAAAGTTATGGTGTGGTAAGTACCTAATGCCCCATTTTCTCCTAAATCAACAGCGTGAAACAAGTACTGTACATTATCAGAGAGCGAGACGTCTAACAGATGAACAGATGTAGTGATAGACCAGGCGAGACGTGCAACGTTAAAATGATCATGTGACAAGATTTACGCTGCATCTCTATTAAGAAAGAGAAACAAACCTGGAAATGTGGCCTATTACACATTCTGTTGAGTACAGAGCAAACACAAGTTTTTATCAAACAGCTTGAATCTTTCCAGGCTCCTAATTTATTGAAATTGTCCTGTGATACGGGTCAGATCCTGGAGCTTCACTCTGGTTTGAAACGGTGTCCCGGTGCAGAGATATGGATCCCCTTTCACTCTCTGGAGTCTGGATACAGTGTGTGTGTGTGTGTGTGTGTGTGTGTGGGTGGGTGGGGGGGGGGACGACCCAGTGATGAGCTCATTGTTGTGAAAGCCAAACAAGAGTCTCCTCAGGGACAGCATGAGAGCCCGTGAGTCTCTGATCACGGAGGAAAGAAAGTGATGATGGTTTCTTGTTGATAATAAACAACCAGCTCTCGGTTACTGACTTTTCCCCCCTGAGGAAGATGGAAAATACCGGCCTGAGTTACCTAAGCTAAACATTTCTGCGTCATACATGACCGCTCAGCTAGATATTTAGATAGATTACATTAATCTAATCCCCCAGGAATTATACATTACAAGAAATTGAATATGTAAAAAAGCTAATTAACATTTTATTTATTTAAAAAGTTTAACAAGTCAAGGACTAAAATCTTCTATTATCAGCTAATCAAAGTAAAGAAAATATTAATCAAAACTGAACTGAAGTAACATTTTTCATGTTCATGTAGTCTCATGTGTTTCTGATAAAGTAATTAGGACGCCTGAGTGGAAACACCTGAGACAACCAGATCATCGTAAAAGGAAACTTTTATGCAGCCATGATGATGTGTAGCACAAGATAAAGCTGCATGTTCCAACTGATGAAACAATATATTCATATAAATCAAAAATATATTCATTTCTTCATCCCCCCTCTTCAAAATGTCACTCTTTAAACTTGATTTTTGAAAATTTGACCATTTTATTGTTGTTTATTCAGTTAAAAAGCCAGTTTTTAGTGTGTTCCAGTTAACAACATGAAATGTCTGGAAATTTAGTTTCTGAGTTTTGTTTTATTTTCGTTGTTTTTTCTTATTTGTTGTTGGGATTGAGTGTGAACTTCTGTTTAATCTGTTGCCATTTTTTCTTCCCTTTTTTACACTTTGTTTTCTTTTATTATGTTCAGAACTAAACTAAACTAAACTAAACCTCCACAGCGACTCAAACCAGTAAAAGTTCCGGTTGGTCTGAAGAATGGAGTCGTCTTACTGGTTGGGATGGAAGCAAATAACTACAGATGTCTACTTAAGAGACATCACTATACTTGAATATTTCCCCCCCACCACATTTCACTGTTGGTCTCCAACTGGAATTTGTCAGTCAGAGACCAGTGGCTTAGTGGGAGGAGTGGTCATCCTCCAACCATACGTTTGCAAAGAACTTGACCAGCAGTTCAATGAATCTGAATAACGAGTGCTGGAGTAGGAAAGAACTAGAACATGCAGGGCAGAGGTCCCTGAGGGCCGGGAGTGAGACACACTGATATAATAAAACATGTAATGAGAAGCCCCCTGTAGCCTGTAGACCATCTTACATGCAGAGCACGGGGTTAAAAGGTGATTTATAAGTGCAGATTTTCTAAAAAAAAATTTATGAAAGAAGTCATAAAGTTAAACATATACAGTTTTTTCATCACTCACTGCATGTCAAAGTCCACCTGAAGTGTTTGTTGTTCACCCTGCTGCCATCTGTTAAGCAATATCCAACGTCGTTCCACCAGTTTCTCTCCTCAGGCTGTGAGAATAAAGTTATTCATAACAATGATTTATGTTCCTGAATTTACATATTTATATTACAAGGTTTGACCAATCATCTCCACCTTAATCAAACTTCCATTAAACCAGATTATCACACAGCACAACATAAATACATCCACGCAGTCATATTCATAAATAAACCCTTGGACATCATTCATTTAATTTGTCATTTTGTACCTGTGTTACTTCTCGGTTAGAGTACCGTCATTCCTTTGTAGCTGCTGTCTCTCTCTCTCTCTCTCTCTCTCTCTCTCTCTGCTTAGTGACACCTTGTTCTGATCCTTTCTTACCAAAATATATTAATGCAGAATATTCCTTCAGAGGTAAATGACACCTTATTTTTAATTCGTGGGAATGTTTCATGTTCATATATCCATCCGTCCCATCCTGCTTTGTGTTGCAGGAGAAATAAAGCCAGTCAAGATGTGCTGCAGATGCACATTCCTCTGCACTGTGTTGACTCGACTTATCACAACAGGGATTTGGTTGGCTCACACACACACGTTAACACACACACACACACACACACACACACACACACACACACACACACACACACACACACACACACACACACACACAGGTCCATCTGTCCGACTCAGTTTGAGGTAAAATGGATGAGGTAATGGTGTTCCTCTTCAGAGGCCTGACACCTTTTCCTTCTCCTCACTAATCTGTCCATCAGATTTCTTTTCCTAACACAAGAGAGGTTTTTTTTTTGTTTAATTAACACTGGATAGACATCAAAACAATATTCTACCAGTCAGCTGGATGCACGTTTATCAGCCTAAGAAAGTTTCTACTGTATCAATGAAACAAAAAACGCACAGCTTATCTGTCCTTCTCACACATTCTGTTTCGCTGGAGATAAGCTCTCGGTGGCATGACAAAATGATGAAAGTTGGGATAAAATTAAGTTTCAAAGGTTTAGAATCCGCAAAGTTTGCCCTCTGTGCCTCTATGGTAGTGGTTATTGTGGTGAGGAAAAGAGATTTGGCTTCTTTTCTTCTGTTTGGGTGTTTTATATTGAGTGGATTCTAATAGAAAACATAAAAAACATGACAGTGAACGTTTGGTTTAACGGCTGTTTCAGATTCAGCCTTGTGTTTCTGTCAATTTGCAGGCAAATAACTTTTTTCTACAAAATATACCAAAAAGCTAAGAGATCAAAATTAGATGAATTAATTGATTTTCCTTGTTATTTTTCGTTTAGAATAGATTTAAGATCAAATCCATATTCATCAAAGCTCTATTTTGGCACCAGTATTGATCACCTGATTTCTTGTCTTGTGTGGCGATTAGTGTCCAACATGGAGCTTGTTGTGGACATTTTTCTTAACAAAGACACAATGAGAAGTAAAATAATTGTTTAAAATCGTCTTTAATTCTGATCAGAATGGCCACACCAGAGGAGGAGATGCATTAAAAGAGGGAGAAAGAGGAAATGGCAGCACTTTCTGTACCAAAAGTTTTTTTTCTGTCTGGGACCCAGTAACGTCACATTTGGTAAACTTAATACTGTACTAGCTTTAGCAGCTTCTCTTGCATTTGTGATTTATTTAATCATGTGAAGCACATGTCCTGTGTAGTGCACAGCCTTAGTGGTGACCAAGGGGCAACCTCCCGTTCGAAAAAATGAAGCCAAAAATTGCAGTTCCCCCCTCCTCCACTAGGTGCTGGCTGCAAAACAGAGCAGATTCCCATTGACTCCCATGTT
>JAOXYM010000009.1:6994262-7011836 GCA_028567055.1 Leptatherina wallacei
ATATAATATATACATATAAAAAGATAATAAAAACAATACAAAGAAAAAGAGTATGGTAACCATTGTCAATGAAGGATGGGCTAAGACTGAAAGGTGGACATGAGGGATATTTCAAAGGTCTTCTGCCATAGTGACAAAACATCTAAACATTTTGACTTGCAGTGCTGACACAATGCCAAAGGGACAATGCATTAATAGCTATGCAATAAAATGTAATAGTTCAAGTCTTACAGCTTTTGAAACATCAGCTGTCCCACATTTTCAAGATGAGCAGTGTTCAGGTTAAATGAGGCAACTGCAAGGCAAGACGGTCATTTAAGATTGTAAAACAATTTGTGAGCATTTGTCTCTTTTTCCATCAATGTTGTGAGCAATTGTCTGCCCACCTAGATGGACACATAAATAAAAATAAATTAATAAAAACTAATTTTTTGATTAAATCAATTGAACAAAAAGAAATAGAATTTGTTGCAAATTTGCAACACTAGTGTCACAGGATTAAAGTCATATTCATGCACATTTGCACAGACAGAGAATATATATCAGAAACTTGTATATTGCTTTACAATTTTACAGACAGGACTTGAACGAGGCATCCAATCAGCAGGCTGGATAAACTGTATTGTATTTGGGATTATTGTCATTATTTACATGTTACTGTAATATCTGCCCCTGTCAAAGCTGGCAGGGGATGTACGTCTGGGCATGTACCTGAGAGGGGGACCCACCCACTGCGCTCCCTTCTCCCCAAACAAACAAAGGGGTGTGTTCCAATCTGCTGCAGGAAGAAGTGCAAAGGGTCCTGAGACAAGCTGCCATTTCCAGCTGATTGAACAGCCTCCGACCTGCAGCTCAGCTGAGCCGCCCCCATCTCATGCCCTGCAGCTGAGAGTTGTCTCCACAAAACAATGAACAGAGGGTCAGAGGTTGAGACGGTGGGGGTTTCAGAGCTTGCTTAGGATGCTAATATTATGCAGGGTTCTCAGACTACAGGGTGTAAAAGCTGGAACAATTAGACTTGCAGCTTTTCTTTCTACTTCGAGTTTGAGGGTTGCAGCCAAGAGCTTGAACATCAAGCTGTTAACAGTCGAAAAACAGTAAAAAAAAAAAAAAAAAAACAACAAGACACAGAAATAAGAAGTGGGCGCAGGTACAAATATGTGTAGCTTGACAATATCCACCAGTTAGAAGCTTGTTAACTGGACAAATAACAACAAAGTATGTGCCAGATGTGTGTACGAACTTAGAGCACATTTGGATTTGTCATAATTGGATTGCAGTGTCAACAAAACACACACTAATCCAGGCTTATGAATACAAAAGTTTGGTTGAAGGAAATGTTTATCAAATGCCATCAAAATGATTTTTATTAAAGCTTCATGTCCAGCAAGTCAGTGTGCATTTTTTAAGAAATGCTGGATGCTGAGCCATCTTTGTTAATCAATGCACGATGAGCTGATGGTGCATGCCACGTTGTTGTACATACCCAATGCTGCACATACTGATGTTTAAGGGGAAAACAATAAACAACACAAGAAAATCCTTTGGACATAGTAACATCTGTGCAGCTACAACAGATTCACTGGAGAGGATTAAAATACAAGTCCCCGGAAAAGCAAAAGATGATAAAAGTCCCCACTGTAGTCCGTGTAAAACACAGACCATGATGGTTAAAAACACTCCGCCATAAATACTGAGGGATTGTTCGCACATGACTGGATTCCACAGCCGCTCTGCTGCTAAAATGCTGGAGCAAATGATCCTTTCATCATTGAGGCTGAACACAGCAGGTGATTTGACACCAAATTCTGGTCAAAGATGTGAAAACACAACCCGGTGGACCGGAATATTCACACCAAAGGACTTTACAGCAATAAAAACCTCTGCAGATGATTGATAACTGAATCTGTGCATGTGTTTTGGATGACTGATGAATCACATAAACTCAGTTTTAGTCCATAGTTAAATTTTCTTGATCTTTTAATACCTGGATTAATAACACAAGTGCCATTTCACAAAGTCATTGATATGTCAGTGGCATACTTAGAAAGAAAGCAAAACTTCTGAGGTTTATTTTTCCTGGTATGAATCATATAGCTATTAGCCTCAACAACAACAATCAGAACTGATTTGTAGGCACTAGCGGTTTTACTGCTTTGGAAATGAATGCGTTATAAACAGTGTAATTGTTTACACAAAAGGCTGAGTAATCCTCATTTCACCAGGATGATGATGTGAGTTTACAGCTGCAAGAGATAAATCAAACTGAAAAGGAAACTGGGTTAGGAAAGGAGTGCTTTGGGTTTTGTGGATAGGCTATAGGTGAAAGGATGTTTGATGAGGAAATTACACGTTTTTAAGAGGAGCATGAGGGGAAACACGGGACTTTAGATTTACAGTTAAATCTAAAATTTGATGGAAACTTCAAATACTGTGGCAGATATAAATAAAATAAAACATCTTAAATGCTGTAGCCTTTCTAATGTATCCTCTGTTGGGAAAAAACAAAGTCTAAAGCAAATGTTAAAAAAAAAAAAAGTCAAATGAGGCACAGCCAGGACAGAAGACAAGAGAGAGCAGCATCCTGTCAGGGAGCATGTCAGCGCTTGTTACACGACGACGGAAGTAAAGTTAACCAGACTCAGAAGAGATGCAGCCTTTAAATTAAAATGATTTCAAGAGGATTTATCATGTAAAAAAACACAAATTAGAAATTAAGCCTATAATCAAACATTGCCCTGCATTTATATATTATGAATAAAATAGCCTATAAATAGTTGCACAAGTGACTAAAGGTGCATAAAGTGAGATCATTTCTGTCCACGCTTTTTTTTTCGAGTAAACTATTGTTTATATTTTCGTTTTGCCTTTCTTTGGGATATTTGTGCTTTTTTTTTTTGCATGATGAGGCCATATTTTCCACCGATTTACTGATTACGTCACTCATGTAAGTACCACTTCGTCACCCGGAACATTCCTGCCTTAAAATCTTAAATAAAGCTGAATAATGCACAAATGTGTAATAAAGCATGAATAAATAATTATCTCACCTTCTCTGTTTGCTGGTTATTTTTTTTTAAATTTATTTTAACTTTAAATTTAATGGGAGTCCCTTGGTTTTATTATGAAAGCTATGACCGGATGTTGACTTGCTTGTTTTCGCTTTGACAACTTTAGTAAAAAAGCAGCGCCAGACCGCTCACTGCCAACAAACTCAGTTAGATTCAGCTCAGGCAAGAACACCGTCATTCATCGCTTCTCAGCGGATATTTCCTTTTTATTTTATGGGTTAATCCAAGACTGATACACACATTAAACGAGACAATCCAGTTTGAAAACAAAGAAATGGAATGACATCTTTTCTGTCGAGTGGATTTTAGCATCTTGTGAGCCTTCGCCTGGTTGCATCCACGGCTTGTTTTTCTTTTTGGGACGTTTTATTCTCTCTGATGTCCACCTGTTACCGTCGGCTTCAGACCTGCACACAGCCTCACCACGGATCGTCACATACACAAAGTAAGTCTAGTAACGTGGATCAATTCTGGATTCTTCTTTTTTCTTTTTTTTTTTTTTTTTTTTTATCGCGGCAGAAGTTGGTTGTGAATCGGACGATTTCAAATTGCATCATCTGCACAGCTGGTAGAAAAAAACTGCGCTGTCAACTTCGACTGACTGTCTTAAATGGCCTTTTAATTCCTGAAATTTACTTTACTTTGAAAAAAAATTATTTAATTTGGCTCTTTAATTTATTTATTGATCGGTGGGTCAGTGTGTTTTCAGCCTCCGGCGGTGCTTTGTGACAGGCATGTCCAGGCATGTTGAACCAAAAAAAAAAGAAAGAGTAACAACCAGAAAAATAAAAGTAAAAAAACATGGTTAGTAGCTATATTTTAGAAATGTTTAGTGAAACACAAAAGGATCAGTCGTTAACCGTAGGCTCGACGCTACATTTGGAAAACGTCACACTTTTCCCAGAAACGTCAGCTTCGGTAAAAAAAATAAATAAAATCGTCATTAATCGGCTGAAGCGTCGAGTTTTTCTGGAATATTTCGGTCGTTTAACAAATAAACCTCGATATTTTCCTGACTTCCGCGCGCCTCTACTCGTCACTGCTTGTGTATGCGTATGCGTGTTGGGCACGCGTGCGTTCACCCTCGTGCTCGGGGGTTCACGGATTTGTTTACAAACACAAGTCTCGTGCTGAATAAGTGGAGCCGCTGCTGCCCCCTTGTGGATGGTAGAAGTATTTGGGTTGGCGGGTCAAACTGGTGTTGAACTGGTGTGGGTCAAAAATGAGCTCAGTGGGTTTATAGGTTTTAAATGTATAAAATACTTAGTTTTACAGATGTTTTGTTTTTCTAATAAACAAACAGTTTGCTTTTAGTTTACCTATGTTTTTATTTATGATGTAGGCTACTGCTGAGATGGCCCGGGCAGAGACCATCGAAACCACTGGAGAAAGTGGAGGAGGAGGAAACGGCCCTCTTCCCAACACCTACTGTATGCTGCCTTGTCCCCTCCTGGCCCCCTCCTGGCCCAGGCTGCTTGCCACTACTACTACCAACGTCAGCACTGGGACCCATATCGGTGCCATGCATCTCCACCATAACAACCGCCTGGACTCCTTGCAGTCCCTCTACTTGTCGTACCCACTGCCTTACCCCCACCCAGAGGGCCGGGATGAGCCCCAGTTACCTGCTCTCTCACCACTCTGCACCAGGAGAGGTGAAGAGGGGCCGGTCAGAGCTGCCCCCAGCGACTTATCAGCAGGTAGGAATCACCATCATTACTTTGAAGCACAGAAATGAGTGATACCTGGGTTTGTACGGGTGGAATCAGGGAGGCAGAAGTTGTAAAACAGCCTAAAAAGACGAGTGAGTTGCAGGTTCATGTCATGTCACCGTCATGTGGGTTTGTTCTCACATTTGTTTTGACAAGCGAAAGCATGAAATTAGACTCCAAGATCTGTATGGGAGCACATCATTAATCCATCAGTGTGTCAGCAGCTACAGAGAAGGATCCCCCCCCCCCCCGTATGTAAACACAAACGTTATCAGAGTATGGGCTGTGTGAGCCCTGCACTGGAGGCTTTATTACCATCATAGGGGTTTGTTTGAGACAAAAAGTTCATCTTCATTCAGTCGTCACAGGAATAAACACGTGAATCCTCCCCTAGCCTTAAAATCAGGCGGCCATCATGAAACTCGACTGGCCGAACCGGTTTGTTCTCCAGACACAGAATAAGTCACATGAGGTTACGAGGCACAAAGATTGAATGGAAATGAATGCTTTGACCAAAAACTAATTATTAATAGAGCTAATAATGGATAATAATCATGTTATGGAAAAGGAATATTGAGTGTAAAGCTGAGTAGTTTAATTGTGCTGCTGTGTTGTGACAGATTTCTTTTGGCAGTGTAAACAGATATCCTCCTCGGCCTCTTCACCCCCCCCCCCCCCCTCAGCTGTAGGTCAGCTGTGTAGGCAGGCATGTTCAGACTTGTCCTCTGCACCTCAGCAGCAATAAAGAAACAGTCTGCAGCATTTCCTCTCTCTCTCTCTCTCAGCTGCTCAATTCAGTCCACTAGTTAGTGAGCTACTCAGTCAGACTGCAAACGTCTCTGAGCTCCACTGAAAAATACGTAGTCAGTTTATAATGACATAGTCAGAGAACTGGGGTCGTAAGTCAGTGTTTTATCAGTCAGACAACTTACCGAAATTACTTTATGAGCAAGTGAATTGGTTTCCAATGAGTAAGTAAGTTCACTTTGCAATGATTTTGATGACTTTGTTGTTCGGCTGCAACATAAAAAATATTAATATTTGTTTGCTTTTATGTGAGTTTCAAGCTTAATTTGTTTTGCACTTGTTTAATTAGTCAGTTAATCTGTTAGTAAGTAACTCCATTAGTAATCTATGAGAATCATTCCTCCGTCTTCAGCTGTCTTATCTTTTTGTTTTGTCTGTTTTTATTTTAATGCACCCCACCCAACAACCAGCCCACCCCTCTGTCACTCCCGGCTCTCTTGACTGGTCAGGGGGTCTCTCTGTCACCTTGTCAGCCTGTCAGGTCCATCCCCAGCCCCGCCTCCCCTCCCTGCATTCCTCCTATCACATCCCAGCCCCCCCCCCCTCCTGCTCTCTCCACCAATCACATGCAGATGACTTCAGGCGCGCTGCCTCTGAGTTACCTTGGCAACAAGCCAGGGTTTTTCCCGTTTTGTTTGGGTTTTTTCTTCACCGCTCTCTCTTTTCTCCCTCTCCGTCTCTCACTCTGTCTGTCTAGTCACCTGCATCTTTAGAGGATCAGTTGTAATCCTCCTAGCAAAGCAGATGCTGTGGTTGCCAGGGGTGCCCGTTTCTGTGGCAACTCGAGTTGCGGTTGCCACGGGTGCAGGAGACAGGGATCCTTTCTCAAGAGAAGTTGTGATTGGATAACGGGAAAATCAAGCCATCACTTGAAGCTGAAATTTAAAGGGATGCAACTAAAACAAATAACACTGAATAAACAAAAAGGGATGATTAACGGATGGAAAACGGGCTTTCTAATTGAACGAGTGGACACATCACCTCTCATAAAATCCTCATATCTAACAGGTGCAGGCCAAACAGGAGGTTCAGGGATCTGTTCATTAAGAAAAACAGTCTGTAAACACACAACAAACACACACAAATAGCTACCTCTCCATACCAGACTTATTAAGCAGATTAAAAGATTACTCTCCCAAATTCCATGAAGAGGGAAATAAGTCACTGTCAGCCCACCAGGCTCCTTAAGAAATGTGTGTGTTTGTGTGTGTGTGAGAGCTAAACAACCGTGCAGAGGACAGAAGCACCTCATGTTAACCCGTCTCATTGTCAAATGTCAAGAACTTATGTTTGGAAAGCAAGAAAAGTCACATCATCAGTTCCTGTTTCCTCTGTGTGCGCTCACATGACAACAGGTTGCTTTTATTTAATGTTCATATAAGTTCAGTACAAGTTTGTTGTGAGGATTATAGCTTTTACCGTTTGGTGCTTTGGAGCCAACAAAGCACTTCTGTCTCTTCACACACCTTCATTTCTTCTCAGGAGATCACGCGGACGACCGGAAGTAGCAATAAAACAAGTCAGAATGAGCTTCATTTGTTCTTTGTCTGCATCTAAGCATTATTTATTATTCTGGTGCAGGTTCGTACATCGAGTATCAGGGTCCCTCCAGCCGACAGCGAGCTCTGCCCGACCTGCTGCCCCGAAACGAGCGGCCGTCCCGGGCTTCACCGCCAGCACAGCAGCTGCAGGAGAGGGAGATCAGGAGAGTGGCCAATCAGCTGAGGACGATTGGAGATGAATTCAACGCCACAGTCCTTCGTAGAGCGGTAAGTGGAGGGTCAGTGTAAGTGTGTAACTGGTGTGTGTGTGTGTGTGTGTGAGGCCAGATCAATATATCGGGCTGTAAGAGTGAATTAAGGGCATCTGTGTGTCAGCAAAGTTTCTCTTCTCTCTGTTTTTTCTTTATAATTTCCTCCTGTGAACAACAAAGTCTTTTTTTATTTCATGAAATTATTCTAATTGAACTTGATTGTTTTGTTTAATAGTCTTTCAACCCCCCCCCTCCTCCATCTTTTTCCACAGAACTCTTCGATCTCCCTCCCATTTCACTTTCATTCCTTCTCATGTCTTTGTTTTCTTCTTTATCTCTATTTCGGTTCTCTTCCTCATCCTCCGTGACTTTTTTCTTCCCCGCAGACAATAAAGAAAACTTTATTCAGCTGAACAATCCTCATCAATGATGCTTTGTAGTTTGAAACTCACAGATTGCTCGACGGTATTCCTTCCCCTGCTGTCTGCTCTGTGCGATTGTTATCTCTTTATCTTGGCTTGTCGCGCTCCTCCCTCCCTCTGCGCTCCTCATCGCGTGAGGAGCTGACAGCAAACCCACCCCCAAGCGCGCACGCACACACACACACACACACGCCTCGCGCTCTCCCTCTCCATCCCGCCTTATGCACATAAACAAAGATGACGTCACCTCCCCTCTCGGCTCACTCAGACATGATTGCACACCACCAGGATGCAGCAGACATGTGCAGCAGGTTTCAGGGGTTGCTTCCCTCTTTGAACTGTCTCTGTGTGCATGAGGGAAAATTGATGAAATTGTGTGTGTGTGTGTGTGTGATGTTAACACTTCGCTCAGGACAAAATCGCCGTCAGACGTTTCTTCTAAATTAGCAGTTTGAAACAAAATGAAGGAGGGGGGGGGGGGGGGGGGGGGGTTAACCACAGACTGGTGAGGTTCAGGCGGTTCATCTCAGCATCCTGAACACACACACACACACACACACATAGTTGTTTATCGTCATGTTTGGGTTGAGCTGAGTTTTCCACGTTATTCCTGCTCTGACTTATCGACTTGCTGTGCAGTTCGGCTCAAAAGTCTTGAACCGTCCTTGTGGGGCTGTTCAAAATATCACAAAGACATCATTATGAAAACAATTTTGCTAGATCAAAATAGATACAGTAGACTTCGTCATTGCTGCAAACATTGTTGCCAACTTAGCAACTTTGTCGCTATATTCAGTGAGTATTCAGACTCCTCTAGCAGCTCTTTTTTCCTCTTTTTCTTTATTTTAAACTTGTCTCGTCCAGCATCATAGCAAGCAGAATGGCTTTGCTTTACCAAGAGGAGCTTTACCCACATGAGGCCCCTCTTGATAATTATGTGTTATTCCTTATTTTTTAAAATCAGTCTATTGCTGAATTTACACATCAATGCTGGACCTGCAAAGGGGGATGCGGGCAAAAGAAAAGGAGAGCGTAAACGGAGGAGAAAAAGAGAGTGAAGAGAAGGAAAAAGAGACGAGGATACACCAGATAGAAAGCAACAGCATCAGCTGTTTAATCTAATCAGGAAAAAAGCAGCTGCTACACCTGGAAGGAAACAGAAAAACACCTGCAGCATCTTCAAGAAAAACAAAGCTGACAATCATCGGGAGCACCTACAAAAAGACAGACAAGCTGGGGGAAAAATATAAGAATATCTTCAGATATCTGGAAAGCTGTTGTTTCAGAAGCAGTAAAAGTTTACAAGAAGGTTTTAGTGCTTCGATGAAAGATTAGGCTGGAGGTTTTTACACAGGACTGTAACCTGCCTGCAGTTTACGAGGTGTTAAAGTTGTGGTTTGTTTTTAAATCCTCTTTGGTATTTGGTACATTGGATGTGTTCAGTTTGCTCATAAATCCAGCCAGTCAGATTAATGTTGAGTTGCAGCTAGTGTGTGATTGTGTCTGTCGTCACTTTGTTAGCAAAATGCTCGTTTTTTAAGCATCTTGACGAGTGGAACGTGTCACATTTGAACTAACGTCTCTCTCTCTTGCAGCACTTGGCCCCTCACTGGCAGGACTGGAGAGACGTCTGCAGAGCACTCTTCAACTTCATCACCCAGACGCTCAGCACTCTCTACAGGCTCACGTAGACCTCCGCTCTGCACCCACCCCGAGCGAGACCACCCCGCCGGGCTGCTGGACTTTGGTGCGTTTCATCCTGGCGATGCAGCGCTGCCTCAGCACAAACAATAGAAACTGGACGCCACCTGTGGGCTTTACCCGGGTGATCCCGGTGGAAACTGGACTCCTGTCTGTCTGTCTGACTCTGTCCGTCAGTCAGTCTGCTGGTACAGACTGCAGCTGATAGGGGCTACCTGTATATTCTGTAAAATGATTTTGTTTTTGTCCTCGTCACGTCTCGGGGGGGGGGGGGGCCGGGTCTTCGTGTAGCAGGTGTGTGAGTCAGTGTGTGCTTGCGTGTGCACGTGTGGAGGATTTGGGTCAAATATGCTGAGAACGACTATGTTTCCAACAACGCTCTCCGACTTTTCGTTTAGCTTTGATATCGGCCACCAACGACTCGAGCCCCTCTGATCCGGCCTGACCCTTTTCTAACGTGTTTTGTTTATTGTGAAACTGTGAAACTGGACCCTGCGGTTGAATCGCAGGGAAACGTCGGGTGTTATTCCACTCTGAGGGGCAAAGCACAGAGCGGACCTCTCCACCAATCTGAAACTGCTTTATTTCCTCATCCAACGTGCCTTTCTGCTTGACGCTCCGCTGAGGCTCAATCTCCAACACCGTGACAATCAGCCACACACACACACACACACACACACACACACACACACACACACACACACACACACACACACACACACACACACACACAGGTAATTGGCACACCCGGTTCTCCACATAGTTGGCACAGCCAGTGATCGGGAGCTGGTACGCTCTCACCCGCCCGTGTCGACCGTGTTCATCGTTGCTTGATCGACTGTAAATAGTCTCGTGGAAGACGAGTCCTTGTTATCCAAAAGTTTCGATGGACTTTGAAAGTACTTATCACTGTGTTTGAGAGATGTTTTTGTATTTCTGAGCAGCCCTCAGCAACAATAGAGCAAATCTGAATTTAAATCCAGTGGATTTTTGAGAAGGTATTCCATGAGTTAGAGAGAAGATATATTTAATTTGGATTCTTAAATTGTTCAAAAAGTATTAGAAGAATCTTATAAAATGTCCCTTTTTGTTTGTACGATGATTTTTTTTTTTCAATGTAGTTTTAAGAGAAAATGTTGATTTGCTCATATTAAGAGTGTAATTTATTTTTTTGGGAAAGTAGCCTATCTGTAGCTCCTTGAAGGTTGTTTTTTTTTTTCATTTATTATGTAAATCTATTTATTTTTTCTTACATTCCCGATCAAAGCTACGATTGAAGCTGTACTTGAGTTGTAACAGTTAAAACAGAAATTGGATAAGATGGGAGCTAAAGCTGTTTTTGATACTTTTACATTTGAAAAGTGGCAGATCTGGTTTCTCCCACTATAAGAAAACTGGCTGAATCCTTTATGACGGTACTGTGCTTTAAAGCAACAGCCTTTATTCCCACCGAGAGCTTTCCTCACATCACAGCTTCCGCCATCTTTGGTGTCACAGAACCTCTTGACAAAATGGAAAAAGCACCAAAAATTCTCCTTTTTAAATCCTTTCAAGCACAAAAAGAAGAAATCCGGCTGATGGCAATACTTGAAGTGATTAACAGCTGAAAATGACTGAACTAAAAAACCCTCTGAAATATTTTTGTTCTAAATTTAAAGACAAATCTCTGGGTTGTGACGTGTGGGGAGCTGCTGGCGCTGAACATTCACGTACTGTAACGTACTTCAGATTCACACGTTTCGACATTTATTGCTGGAAATGTGACTTCCGTCAGGTGTTTGTTGTTTTGCCACGCACGACGCCACTCTCACTCTGCCTTAGTTACGCTGTTGTTGTCTCGTTTTACAGCATTTTCTGTATAAAGTCACGACGACGCTGCAGCCTGTAGATGTTCAGCTGACGCGTGGCCGAGCAGAGATCCGACTGCTTGAACTTAAAGTGATATTTATCAAGCAGGTTTGGCCGCGTTTGCTGTTCTGCAGCCTGCAGGTCGCTCTTTTTCCTGGTTTGTTTTCTTGGTGCGAGGCACTTCCTGGTTCAGCGCTCGCCTCCTTCCTACCAGCGGAGCTCGGTGTCAGTCACATGCAGTGCGTATTTGCTGTTTTTCCAACTTTTTTCTATTGTAAAATTTCTACATGAATTTTGTATTTTTCTTTTTTTATACAATAAAGATAAGAATAAATGTATTTATTTGTTCGGTGTTTTATTTTTAGCATCAGTGAAGAGTTTGTATGAAAGTTTTTCTCTGTTTGGATTTGTTGAATAAAATGCAAAACAATCACCAGTTTATTATTTATTATCATATAATCTTATAGTTTATTATCTTTAAATCACATCTTACACTTAATTGTCATGGTTTTTTTCTACTTTACATTTATCTGACTTTATGTTTCATGTGAAAAACTTTTGAAGATATTTTGTTTTGACTATCCAACAGTTTGAATAAATACACAAACTTTTGATTTTTCTTAATAAAATAATTTAATTGTCTGTCAATTTGTTCAAGAAATTTAAAATTAACATCTAAAATCCAGCTTTTACACAATCAGGTTTCAGGCGAGGGCCATTTTTCTGCACGAGTTACTTTTATTCTTCACACTTTAATAACTTATGTTGTCTGTTTTTATGCTGGAATTTTACTAGTAATCAAGTATTTTTTACAGTATTTGTACTTTAACTCAAGTAAAGGATGTGAAAACTTTTCCTCCACAGCATTTAAGTTTGATAAGAAAGTACAATGACAGCTAAACTTTATGAAACCTCAAAATAAAATAGCAAAGATCGGTTGTGCTGCAGGAAAACTTCCAGCCGACTCCTACTTTCCAAGATGGAGGCTTACCGAACTTCCTCATTAGTCCATTAACAGACTTATTTTATTTATGAATGAACCACATTATGGAGAAAAGCTCATGTTGAACTGGTGAACAGGAATCCCAGTGTGGAGTTCTGGTTAGAGGACCCAGCAGCTTGATGGCAGCAGTTAACTGGGATGTTGGTGGGCAGATGTTTACAGATGTTGGTGGGTCTAGAAGGAGAACAGCAACCCTGTGTAACAGCAGGTGGAGAAAGGTCACATCTGTCTCTGCCACATATGGACAAACTCAACCATTCAGCACACAAGGTCAGGACTTCACACACACACACACACACACCACAATATGATTATCAACACTGCAATCCGTCACAACATGAGCTGGAAACTACTCACCCATGTACATGTTTTGATGCCTTTTAAGAGGCCTTGAATAACGTATGTGTTTTGGGAGTTGCTGTTCTTGAAGCTTCATCTGTGGTCTTGAAAAACAGATTAAGATCAAGCTTGATAGACAGCAGCTGCAAAGCCGTCGGCCAACAAGGGAGCAGAAGAGCTGGAATTCATGTCGACTTTAACCGTTGTCTCTCACCACTTATTGTCTTGTTTGTTTGCCTTTTAGATGATTAAAAAGATATTGAACATGCAAAAAAGAAAAGAAATCAATGCATGTTCAGGGGAAAAACTGACCCATGTGTGTCATTAGCAACAGATTTCTAGTCATCCTTATCTGACAGCTTTGATATTTGTTTTCAATTCCGTGGTTTCTGTGGCTGCCAAGCCGGACCATTACAGCACAGACAGCTTATACTGGCAGTCTTCTTCATATCTCATAAATATTATGGGAATCTTTAATCTCCCTCCTTTATTCTCATCTTCATCACTGCACTGTAAAGGTATTAAATGTTTAAAATCAAAGCAGATCTTAAGATGTATGCTCCTGAATACAAAAACCAAAGCAAAACTCATTCTGCTTTGATCTACAAAAGGTAGAAGTTCATTAAAAAAAAAAAAAAAGCACCTGCTGGTTATTCCACACAGGCTCGTCTGTTACTGAGTCAACAGGCAGCATTGGGACCAGATATCCTCAAGTTAAATGCACTGCAGAATGAACCAATCACACGCCCCTCAGAGCAACTCAGGGATGTGATTGGCTGCAACGTGAAGCACTTGTTTTTTTGCTGCTAAGTGGAGGCAGAGAGAGTGACCACACAGCAGGGGCAGAGGACGGAGATTAAACAGAGAGCAGAGGAAAAAGATGCTGAGAAGAAGAAAGAAAGCGACGGAGAGGAAAAAGTGAGGGATAAACGAGGAACGAGGAAGTTTTGAAGAGTCAGCATGTTGTCTTGAGCGCGAGAAGAGTGGAATGAGTGTGAGCTGGCAGATAAGAGGTTAGGTTTAATTAAGGGGGCAGAATGAGCTTAAAGGGGCATTCTGTAATTAATCTCTTCTCCTAATCCCGGGAAAAGAGCAGCGGCACCCCGAGCTGCCTAATCGCCCCACTGGTTTCATTTCAAGACTGCCCTTGTTTTGGTGCTCTGCAGTCCTCAACCAGCTGTAAACATGGCCAGAGGATTACAGTTTCACTTCATACGCTGTTATAAGTAGCATTTTCAACCTTTTATCGTTATATTATTCTTTCCTTTCACAACCACTTCGAGGGAATTAACCCAGTTACATCTCAAGTCATATTTCTGCTGCAGCAGTCCATTGCATGCACGTGTTAAATCATTTAAAAAGTGCATTTATTCAGGTATTCTTTGGTAGCCCGTGTGTCCACACTATAAGAAATCCTGGCTTTCTGTTCGAGTGAGTAAGATATTGTATAATTAAATATATTTAGAAAAATCTGTACCATGTTTTTATATCCTTAGCTTCACAAAAATGACACAACGTTGTATTGAAACATGTTGGGTATGACATGTAGTCATGTCAACCTGCTAAACACAGAAATAATCCTGCAGAAATCCAGATCAATTAGTTCACATCAAAATTTGGAAACAAACTGTGACGACTAACCCTGAACCTGTTGTATTTTAGCATGTGCACAATGTACGATTCCAGGGTTGTTTCCATCATTTATGCTGCATGAAATCCCAATTTGCTCTCCACCTCCTCTGTCACTCGTTCAACATGAGCAGAAATGCCCCTAAAATACATTTTTGAAGCGAATCTGACAGCTGCCTGTCATGAGACGCTGCACAAAGCAGAATTTAAGCTTTGATGTGTGTACCCATCGGGCCACCTGGTGAGCTCTCCCATTATTTTTGCAGGATGTGGTTAAAAATCCTCTCACGGTCGAAGTTTCGCTGCTAGAAATATATATTTTAATATGTTAACCTCATGTTTACTCCCATGTTGCTCACACCGGCCCGTTAACCGCCAGTATTTTGATCTAAATTCATGGTAAACAGCAGAATGAATGACAGATTTTACATCAACATCACGCTGAGCTTACCCAACATTGTCTGAAGTGTCATTTTTTTTTTTAAATATAATAGGAAATACTTTGTTTTGTGGCTAATTTCACAACCATGTTTGGTTTAAGGGGTCACACGTTGTGTGGAAAGAAGTCATTACCAAATACAGTCACACACTTAAAGTCTTTTATCTCAAAGCTCCACATGAATTCAGAATTATAATTTAGTTTCATGGCTTTAACCAGCAGACGGATGATGATCACTTAGATTAAACTTTCAGGCAGAAAACCAGACACAAAGAAAACTTGGCTTCTATTAAACAATGTTTTTATTACCAAATGTAAAAAAAAAAAACAAAAAGAAGAAATCCTGCAAGTCTTGTGACACGTTTGATGGCATCACATAGCAGGTGTGTTTCATGACGAGTGGAACAGGTACTGACATAAAAAAACCCGACAAGACAAGCAGACCAAAGGTTTGCCGAGCTCGCGTTTGTGTGTAAAACCGTTGCGTGTGGAGGCGCCGCCTGACATTCGTTCAGTTTGGTCCAAAGTAGTCGACCACACCGTTGCCTTTACGACCGTCGAAGAAGAAGAAGTTGCGATGGGGAGCGTCTCTTTGGGAGAGGGCCTGAGAAGAAAGAAGAGAAATGAGATCTTCCGTAACTCACTGCTTACTGGTAAGGAAGCAGAGATGGATCGTGGGCTCGGTTAGATTGTGTTTGGGTCTATTTTTAAAAAGATGTCCGGGTTGATTGCTGCAAATATCAGCCCGGAGGGTTGACGTGGAAGGATTGGAGAGATTTGCTGCAAGGGTTTGGTATGGGTGAGAAGTCTGGAAGCAGAGTTTTTGACATTCTGGGTTTAGAGGATGGTTTAATGCTGATGTAGAGCTGTGTGTCGTCGGCATACGAGTAAAACATTCAGACTATGCAGGGGAATAATATCTTTCCATACACTATTTCTAATAAGTGTAACTGTGACAAAGCTGCAACGTGACGACCAGAAAGACAAGAAAAAAGGATTTTAATGGGTTTTTTTGTTAGTTCTTCAGTCCAAGGTTGATTTTTCTGTGTGCAAGAGAAAGAAGTTAAACTGAGGCAGTTGCTGAGAGTTTCATCATCACGGAGTCGGCTCTGCTCCGACAGGCTGCCGTCAGTCGTCTCCCTCCTGCTGTCAGACACGCTCACCCCGCCGTGAACTCCTCTGATCACCTCAGCCTGGGGTCGTCACGCAAGCAGCGAAAAGAATATTTCTGATCTCCTCGGTGAAGTACGGGGGAATTTCACGTTGGCGACACAAAAGCTTGTTCCATGTTGTCAGACTTTAACGTACAGAACCATGTTTGTGTCAGCGGGCCGTCTCGATTTCCACGAGAAGCAAATCATATTCAGATAAAACAAATCAAGCTGCACATTGTCTGCGCCCCGTTTAGCCCGAGTCAGATCAAGATGGACAGTTTTTACTGTAACTGTTCAGTCATGTGTTTTCTATTCGATGCCGCACAGATGGACCCCGTCGTGTTGTTTCAACCGGCCACGTCCACCAGTTTATTATGTAGCTCAGTTTGAGGGACGGTATGAATTATTTCTCCACTTGAGCGGCTGCTGCCAGAGTATCACACCGAGTCTCACTGTGGTCACAGTGAAAATCACTTGCACAGAGCAGAGCCACTGCTGTTCTTCTGAATCTGTCCCAGAAACCAGCTGAGCGGCCACATGTCAGCTAACCACCTCTCCTCACACAAGACCCGCCATCTTAATCTCTCCGTGAATGATGTATGATGTGCCAGCGCACAACCTCCACTTGTTCAGAATATTTGACAACTTTAACGTCTCTTAATGTTTACCTTAACAACTTCCTGTCCGAGGACGCCTCCCACGACGGCGCACACTGGAGACATCTCTGAGAAACAGTAGCTGAGGAAAAAACCAGCAGAAAGAAGCCGTCATGCACTGAAATGAGAAAAGTTGGTCTCTGCAGGCGGAGTTTCCTGCTAACGAGCAGCTCCCGATGGAGGCAGCCTCATCAGCGCTTGTTGGACTTGTGAATGTTTTTTTTTAAATGTTCAGATCATCATTAAAAAGGTTGATAATAATAAATTCCTGTCGATGTTTTTATTTTTGTGACACGGCTGGACAGACATCCTGGAATCTACTCATTTAGACCCTTTGCAGTGATGCAGAGAGCAACACAGCGAGTTCTACCTGATGATCATCCGTTGCCCCAGCAACCACCACATGCTGCATTTCATTCATAATGTAACATTTTTTTTAACTAATGAACTATTTTTAACATCATTCAGTGAAAGTTATTAAATTGAGAGTTGGTGCTTTTTAAAGGTTATTATGACTATGCCATATAAATAAAGGCATTTTAGTTATTTTTTGAGTTTTTTTTGTGCTATGAGCTCAAGAATATACATTTTTTTTAATAGCATGAAATAAGTCGGATTTCATTAAATAAAAACTGAAATAAAAGTTCACACTCCAAGTTGATATTAAACTATAAATATTATTGTGTTGTTGGTCAGGATGAAGCACCAGGCTGGAAAATGTTAACGATGGAGCCATAAATGCAAACACGGGTGATTTAAGTGTGTAATAGTAAACAGCAGTTGTTCCATAATGATGTTAAATGCTCCATTTGGCTTTTTTTTTTCTTCTTTTAAATCCACGCTGTGTGTGTGAAAGTTCAAGTTAATGATTTATTTAACTGAGCTAATTCTGTCTGCATCCATGTCGTGGCCACTTCTGTATCCAGATTCAGCTTGGCTGTGTTTTAAAGACTTTTAATAGATTAAAACTATACAAATGCTAATTAACTTCTACACATATAGTCAACTGCAATGATGTTACCTTCACCATAAAGGAAAGA